>JAQFYM010001116.1:0-39466 GCA_034694785.1 Agrenia bidenticulata | reverse complement strand
TGAACTTATGCGTCACAAAAAGCTTGAAATTTGGTTTTTATCGGTTTATAAACATAATTTTTCCGGAATTTTTCTGCCTTCCATATTTACCATAATGGCCATTATGGGGGGAAATAAAAAAAGCTGCTTTCATATTACGGCCATACCATATTCGGAACCGCTGATTTTAGTGCGTAATTTATTCAACTTTATAATGGTCAAATTCTATTATTTAATTTTCTAATACTTATATGCTTTTCCATGATCTAAATTGATTTACTGGATAAATATTTTGCGAAATATAGACTAGTAAAGTGCTCGGTTAATTTATTATCATTTATATCCACAATTTCGTTTTCATTTTTCTATACTCCTTTTCCATACTACTTGTATAAATTAGGCGGCGAAAAAAAATTAGAAAAACCGGATTAGCGGTATATAAAATTTTAGAAAAAAATGATTAGACGGCAACAGGATTCGAACTTACGAAGTCGAAAAAATTACAAAAAATGTACTAAAGGGTTAAGGATAAACCCACTATCTTATCGCATTTAAAAATTATAAAAGCCGTACCAAAAACACTACTTCATCAGTGAACAATGATTTTTTTCTAAATTTTTTTTACAGTGTTGTGCAAATCGAAAAAACCAGCACATTTTTGCTAGAAACCCGCTTTTATGCGCAGGTTTAGTATTTGTTTTGTAAACAAGGTTTTCTTCATATAAAGGGATTGATATGTATAAAAAATATATCTATATATTATTTACGACACAAACTTAAAAGTGTAAAAAGCTTTAATTATGCATAAAAAGAGAACTTTCTTGCAATTTGTTAAGCCTTTTTTTACACTATTTTATTATGAAAATACTAAAAACGTAAAATTGCCACATGAAGTCATGCTAAAAAAGTTTTAGAGAAGAAAGGCTTTTTTGAACATGGTTTAATGATCTGACACTTTATAAACGGTTTTTATTAAAGCTTGAGCTTAGTTTAAAAAATTATGTTAAATTCGGTTTTAAATCATACAAAACTTGCTTTTTAGAAATGCATTAAATAGAAAATATATGATAAAAAGAAAAGATATATATAACTTTATTAATTGCCTAGATAGTATTATCTCTGGGGTGTTTTTGTTCATTGCGTTATTATCAACAGGCTATAGTCTTTTCTACAAAAAATTAATAAAAAAAGTTCATGCAA
Source organism: Agrenia bidenticulata (assembly GCA_034694785.1). Lineage (NCBI taxonomy): Eukaryota > Metazoa > Arthropoda > Collembola > Entomobryomorpha > Isotomidae > Agrenia > Agrenia bidenticulata. The sequence continues at coordinate 38,287 of JAQFYM010001116.1, read as the reverse complement.
ACAACTTTTTTCAAGAATTATTTATTTGCTTTTTCAAAAAAAAGCTTGTTAAAAAAATTTTACAAAAAAAAATTTAGCTTTGAAAAAAAAAAATTGACCCCCCAAGAAAAAAAAATTAGATATCATCAATGCTTACAACCCTTTAAAACATGTATAACCTCTTGAATTTTTTTGGCTGCAATTGAACACGCCGCTTTATATACAAAGAAAGTATACTGAACGAGCCAAAAATGATTTTAGGTCAATTGTTAAAAGAGCAAAAAAAAAAAAATCATTTTAGAATTTATAAACATGAATTTATTTTTTAAAAGTCTATATGTGCTACTTTTGTCTATTAATTGTTGAATATATATTTTTTCTGTACCTAACGCTATCCCCGGTCCTAACCCTGCCCCAGTGGCGTACTCATCGGAGGGTGGGGGGTGTTCCATCCTTATGGATTTTTTTTACGTCTACATTTAGGGGGGGGGTCTTTTTTTGTGCAGAGATTTTTTTCACTGAAAGAAGCCAAAACAAAAAATTGTCAAAAAAAGATATAAACTGTAAAACATCGAAAAACAAGGGTATGAAGTCGACTTTCGTTAAACACTGGGTACCCGTACTCAAAAATTTTCTAGGGAAGCCACTGCCTCTATTCCTACTCCGTAAGCTAACCACTATCCTAACCCTAACCAAAGTATATTTTTGTTGATTTAGATCATTATGATTAAAAACCCTAAGCGGTGCCTATTTTTCTTGTCACGGGCGGGCATTTTGTTACCTTGGCGGGGCAATATAATTTTATAATTAAAGGCTGACGATTTTCTATATTGGTCATCTATATTCATTGACCCCTAATATGATATATAATAAAGTATTTGACAAGAAAACAATGCAACCGGATTTTTTCGTAGCAATGGATCCACTTCATTCAAAACCGAAGTGTTTTTTGTATCGACTTTATCTATATAGAATTTAAGTCCATCCAAAATAAAACGCCACTTCATAGCTTTACATCCTGAAAAATAAAAAATGCTACATGTAAATACTATGTTGCACCATTCAAGTATATTTTACACGTTATAATATGTAGATCGTGAATTTTAATATAGGAACAAGTATGTAAATGACCTTTTTTTATTTATCCATGCTGTATTGCAACAAAGGAAAAAGCTATATTACAGGCGTAGCTATACTCTTACCCGCCTTGAATTGTAACAGCAAAAATATTATTACACCGGTACACATTAAGATGTTATAGAAAATTATACTTGCAAGAAAAACGATTAAAAGAAGAATTGAAATTGTGCAGTCAATCTAAGCTCAAAATCTTTTGCATAAAATAAATAAAAACAGCTGTTTTATTAATCTTCAATTTGACACGGTACGGATATTATATATATGTCGCACATTTTTTGCTTTGTAAGATATTCATCAGATGTTGCTTCTATTCTATATTATATTTTTTTGTTATCCAATTCTATTGCAAACTACTGGCGAGGCTATATTCTCAGTAGTCATAAGTTTTTTCACGCATCTTGGTAGACTGGGAGTTTCGTTGGAATTAATTTGTACAGATGGTGCTTTGTTAATGATTAGAAAGTATTCAGAAGACAGTTTGCGTATACAAATTTACACTTAATTTACAAACATTGCATGCTATATACACAATTTTAAAATTTTAGTTGTAGAACTACCTCCTTTCTTATGTCTATTTTTATTTATATTTGTTCGAAGTTAATTCAAAAAAAAATCTATGGCGCATAGTAGTCGCTTTACGCAAGCAAATATGAAAAGTTGCTTTTTTGCATTTTTGGCTATGTAACCCACTATGAAATAAGATGGTATTGTTAACAGTGTGTCTACAAAAGATTGTACATTCCCACGATATGGTCATAGCCTCTATTTGTCAATATGTTAAACTAGGCATTTGACGTTTTAACAATGGTTACAACTTTTCCATAACTTGCATATTTGGTAGATTTTTACAGAATGGTAAATTTATTATATTTGTCTTTGTAAGGTAAAAATATTTTTGCGTGCAATAATGCAAAAAAATGCAAGCCTTTTTGTTTTAACATTCCGGTTATATAAAAAAAGTAAGCATACAGACTTTGTCAGAAAAGACGATGTAATCTATGATTGAAAAAAAATCGAGCTTTATACAGAACTTTACGTTAATACTAGAATCTGGTTAGATCTTATCTATAAGACAAAAGTCAATCACAGCATTTAGATTTTTTAAAAATCTATCAAAGGCAAAACATAAAAAAAAACGTCCTTACATTGATACGGCATAAACTACTATTGATTTTAGATATTATGCGATTTAATACATATAAAAGTACGTTCGGAGTTACATGCTTTTTTTTACAGAAGCTCATTGGATGTATTTTCGTCTGAGTCAAAAAAGAATACCTGCATATTCCCAAATTAGCTTCTCAACTGCAATGCCTGTTGTAACAACCTGTTTTTGTGAACATGGGGTTTTGCAACTAGTTAGCATAAAAACACAAAGAAAGAAACACACTTTATGTTCAGAATCAGATGCGTGTTATTTATTAAATATAAAGCCTTTAAGGCACATACGTCCGAAAAAACTATATACGTATATAAACTCTGTTAAAAAAAGTTTTTCTTCGGCTTTTGTATTTCTGTAATTAAACATAGTAATCAAGTATTTGTGTTGTTATTTATTTTAACAAGCTTTACTTTTGCAGTAAGAATTATATAAAAATACATCACTAGAAACACAACTGCAATTTTTACCTTCAGGTTTTCGGTCAGCACTATGCATCACGATGTTATGTTGTGTTTCATAATATACAAAATAACAGCAAAATAATCAGAAGGCCCTGCCGTTGCATAAATATAAGAATGTATAATTTTTATAGTGGTAAATATGAAATCTGTTTAACAGTCACTGTTATCTTTAAAATATGAATTAACTTCATTTATTATAAATATACAAAACTTGTAGTTATTTTTTGTATTTCATCTATTTCTACTAAAAATATGAGTTCACAAACATATGTTAGAAAAATTGGCTTTGATAAATTTAGTGCGGCCACCACAGATTATGATGATTATTGTATTTTTCTTTTTTGCTTTTAAATTTTTTAGCTTAATATTATTTATCGTTTCATTTTTTTTTGGCGAGTTTAAACCATGAAGTTGTTTTTTTTCATATAGGCATGGCTAGTTTTTCCTTTGTTTTCCAGTTATTTTTTTATTCTATTAGAAAAAATTCAATAATAAACAACAACACGTAACTATAAGCGGATCAAATTATACAAATGTTTGTAACCCGGCTGAAATCGTGTAGCTTTGGCAAGGCACGTATGTATTGCCCAATATACTCGTCACAAACTGCATAGAATGTGGCAACGGTACACTGCTAAAATATAAGAAAAGAAGCGCTGAAAATATACGGCTTTGGCAAGATACTATGGATGCATAAGTAAAAATACGTTACTTGATCTTTATTGTTTTAAAAAAGCAACACACGGTTGAAATTTATGTTTTTTGGCAGTAAGAACAAGTTTAAAGTTAGTGTCCAGTATACGGAGAAAAAAAAACAACTGAAAACACTAAGGATCGTGCGAAAAATTGCGCCAACACTGTAAAAAACTAGGCAAAAAACATACGAGGAGATAGAAGTATGTTGTTGAATAAAAGTAAAAGGCATTTTAGTATTAGTAAAAAACACGTAAAAGATGTTCTTTTACGGTAAACGACAAAATGAGAAGCAACAGCCATTGTTTAGGGACATTGTAACACAACTTTCGACAATAAATCAATATAAAACACAAGGAAAACTATAGTAGAAAAAACGTTGCGTGGTTGTCAGGTCTATTAAAAAACCCTGCAAATTCCTTGAGAACGCTAATTGTTATATATCGGAAAAAAAAACTTGTACTACGGCTCAACTAAAACATATAGGCACAGGCAAACAACAAGTAGCAGAGTTTCAACGTATATCGGGGTCTGAATGACTCTGGTTTTGTCATAAATGTGTTTACTTCAAAAAAATGCCCCCCCCCTTCCTATAACCCGGGCCGCACAAAAACTATTGAAAGTAGATAAAACACACAAGGCAATAGTTTTTAAACATTTGAGGCTTCTTTTTTACATTGGTTGATCCTTTTCTTGACAAGTATGCTAGTATTTGGCAATATGGTATCGACAATGTAGTTAATTTCTCAGTATGTATCATATCTATCAACAGGAAAAATTATTTCTGTTTCTTAGTGTATATTGTCATATATTACGCTGCCTTTTTTCTTCCAGTTTGTTCAATGATATGTGTTTCATTTACAGTATTTTTTTATATCATAAAATAATATGAGGGTGCAAAATCTTAGAATAATCCTAAGTATGTTTATTATGTCATTTGCCTTGGTTCTTGATTTAAAAAAATATAGAAATCCAGTTAAATAAAAAATTGAATCCAAAAAGGGTTTTAATTATACCTATTAAAATACAACAAATTTTTGATATAAAACTATTACTAAAATACGTATGGATTCACATAAATGTTATGGTAGTTGCATACCAAAGTTTTGTGAACGCTTGATTTGCATCTTAGAACAAAATTTCTGCAACCTGTAGAGCTAGAAATAAATTTTTAATTTGTATTATTCAAATCCAAAATTTGTTATTTAAACAATTATGGTGTCTCAAAAACCTTCAAAAGTGTGAAGATGTAAAGAAGCATAAACAAAAACAACACTGTTGTATTCCTGTAGTCTTTATTTCTATCATTAACACAAAAACAGACGTTATCACTAATAAGAGCGCAAAACAAAACTTGTAGCTCCAACTAATTTTACTAAAAATCACGATGACTTTGTGTAATATAGCGTAGTTGCATTGTTTAACGCAAAAGTCGATCATTAAATGTTGTTTTCATGTTTTGCCATTTTTAATTCCCCTAATTATATGGTACAATATTGCGAACTTGTAGGATAATGCTGCCTGAACGTACACGAGTACATAAACGGGTAAGAAAAATTTGTAAAAAAGGCATTTTCTGTAGCCCGCAATGCAGCTATCAAATTTTTGCGATAATGAAAACTTACTTATATTAGCAAATAAAAAATATTTTATAGTAAAACTACAAAAATAAGCATATATACTAGCACTTAAAGTGATATTTTTGAACATGAACCATTTACAAGATTTTGCATGTTGAAATATTTTACATTTACCGTTTTATTTAAAGAGTTCATTGTTCCTTTCAAATATAAACAAACTAGATAAAACGCTAATGTTCGATGTATTTTTTTTACACTAAAGCATTTGAAATTATCATATGTTGGATTATTTACAAGACAGAAAACTAAAAACTGAAAAAAACCTCAACAATGTGTCTTTATTACCATATGGTATGTTTTATTCGTCTTTTTGCACCATAAAACCGTTTTCTGTCACTTTGAATGTTATTACCGTTTAAAAAAAAATATTTGATTGTCTTCGTAAGCTTTTTTTTTGTATATCTGCATTACAAAAAAATACCTCTGATGTGATTTTAAAATCACTACAGTAATAATTTATGGTGATAACTACATATAAAAACTAAAATATAATTGGAACCTGGTTTTTTTTTGTATTATATGTTTTTTTTTTGGTACATTTATTATAGAACATTGTTGTCGGTTAAGCAAGATAGTATCAGTTGAGTTTATTTTTGGCTCAGGACATATTTATTGCAACCAATCGATTTCGATTGTCGATATAAATGCATTTAATTAGTAGTAACTCAGTACTTTTTATTTTTGTGGGTTTCTCTTAGGTGAATTTTCATCATAAATGGGGTCATGTAAAAAAACCAAAACTCGTAGATCACAAAATTTTGTAAGTTTTTTTGTCTGTATAATGAAAACGCTGGCAAGTAAAGAAAAACAAAAATTATTTATCTTTCTCACTAAACAATAAATTTCGTTGAAAATCTCGTAATCTTCCACCTCAAACCTCTTTTTTGGAAGAAAAGCTCTTTTGAGATCATAAGTTCAAAATTTTACCAGCTTAAAAAAAACCTATATTTAAATACTAATTTTTTTTGACGCTGCATTTTTACTAAGCTAAGCAAATAGTACTTGAGTGTAAAAGAGTTTATAAACAACCAAATTGTAGTTTTATACGATTTTTTTGGTTATAAGTATAATATTTCATCTATAGAGGGGTATATCATCTTGAAACTATTTAGTCTTACACAATGCTAGTAGATTATGATCTAATTTTTGTCATTCTAAATTATACAAGATCGTTTGTAATTAAAATACCTTAAGTATTTACTATGAGGATTGGTTCTCTCTATCCATAGTTTCTTGATACAGCAAACCTGTGTATAATGTTTTTATAGATCATATAGCGGTTAACACATTTTACGATGAATAAATTGCAAGTGAAAAGAAAAATAGTAAAAATCACATAGACTTCGTAATTTTACTTGTAATTGCTATTCAATTAAAACTTGAAATTACAGTTTTTTTTGTATAAAAAAAGAGATTAGAATTCCAATCTGGTTTTTTCAAGAAAAAGTGAATAATTTCTAAAATGCCTCGATCAGATTTTAATAATATAGACCTATTCAACGCAAAATTACACGATTCTTTTGCGTTCGCTATATGTGCGGGTGTTTGTTGTAAATTGTATACTAGATTTGTGTAAAACTCGATAAGAAAAGGCATGCCAATGAAAAAAAAAAAAAAAACAAAAAAAAATTACAGCAGTAAAACTGTAGTACTTTTTACATATACAAAAAGATTACAGTATAGATATACAAATGGTATATTACTTACTGTTACCGGTTACATAGGGCGTGTTTTTTTTTTCGTTCCAGGCAAATTTTTGTTATGTATTCAGGGCAAAAATATCCTGGGTGCTGATTCCCAGATCCTTCGTAAGAATTAATTCACGGTAAAAAGCACAAAGGTGTTGCCTGGGTGCAATTCCGGTAAAAAAAAACCCCAGTAAAGTCTGGGAATTTACAAAACCGAGTGAAAAAAAAAATGAAAATAAAGAAGATTATCGAGCATAGAACATATAATAAACATAAAAAAACACTTTTAAAAAAGCGAATAACAGAAAAATTGAATTCGCTATAATAAAGATAAATACATGAAAAAACACTTGTAAAAAACATTAAATACAAAATTTCAATAAAAATCGTTCTTTTGTGTCGCAATTACGACAAATTCACAAGTTTAACTACAAATCTTAGATTTGCTGTCAAATTTGCACAAAGGTGATTTTTATCGGATTTACCAAGTGTGTTTTTCGCGTATTCCTGGGTATTTTATTCCCAGGAACTAAAATCCCAGGAATAAAAAAACACGCTTGTAGAATATAATAAATGAAAATGTAGTTCAAATACTGCAAACAAAAAAGTATCACTACTAACATAACTTTATTTATATTTTAAACTTTCTCTAGATCATAGTAAGTACTTTTACGCAATATTGTTTCCTTTTTTTTGCTTACGGATAGTATTTACTTCATGCGAAATTTCCCTTGGAGAAAAATAAACACGCATATTGCATTTGTAAGAATTTCAAAATATAGAAATCCTTATGTTGCAGTAAAAAAATTATTACAAAGAGCTTATTTTGCATTTACAATTTTGCGTATAATTTTATATCAAGTGCTTGCTTTCGAGCGTCAACAAAAAAAGTTGCCTTTTTAGTTAACTTATTTTTTTTTAGTTTTTTTCGGTTTTATTTTTGTATGCTTTTAAATGCTTTTAACCTATATTTTCTTAAAACAAAGACATGAATTTTTAAAAAACTTCACTGCGTAAAGTGGTTTTATTATGGTAATTAGAAAATGAAAAACAATAAAAATATTGGTTATATTCTTTGCTATTAATTTTATTTTACAACAACAACAACATAGTGATGTTCTACTCTTTTTAAAAGTAATGCTGAACATGTCCTACTGTTTAGTATAATGTTAAATAAAATAAATAATACATACTCGTTGACATTTAAGAAAATTAAAATGCATGTCAAAAAATTGTTCTAGTTTTTAAACTAGTATTAGAAAAAGAATTTGCAAACACATGCGCTATTTTTATTAAGCGCGTGTACAGACAAAATACCAGACTTGAGAAAAGGTACAAAAAAAAACTGAAAAATGAATGAAAAAGGATATAAAATATTTTTCATATTGCAATATCTTCTAATACGCAATACAATATGCCTTTAAGTTTTTTTGTAATAGCGGCGATATTTTCTTCCTCTTACTTCAAACGATGGAAATTAAAAATATAATACAAATGAGTCATTACTTGATTTAAAAAACATAAAAGATTTATAAAACTTTTGCATAAATAATTTAGATTATGTAAATTTTGCTTGTTTGCGTACTATTAAAAACTAAAAGCTTACTACATATATATCTAGTAGAAGCATTTGCGATTAAGTTAAATTTGTACGCATAAGGGTTAGAAATACCCAGTTTTAATACACGTGTACGTGTATATATTTTTGGTCTTGCTGATTACAGTATCCGCCTTATGATCAGTTACTATTTTATATGTAAAAAAACTAGGTCTAAAGTAGTGCTAATGTAATTTTAATTATAAAGTAATACTATAAAGATATTTTTTTGACATAATAAAATCAATAAAACCAAAATAGACTACAAAACATGAAGTACTGGTATTTAAAAGCCATTAGGGAGTTTGCTAGTATTGTTTGGCGGACCAAAAAAAAATGACTATGTTTTTTTATACATTTTTTTTTTACTTTTTACCTTTAAAAACTAAATGGTATAATTTGCCTGAAATACTACAAAAACTTATAGTTAATATACAAAGGCACAATACTTGCTTAACTACATTCAAACAAGAAAAAAAGTAAAATGCTGTAATGTTTATCCTTTCTTTACTTTTTTATTGCTTTGGGCTAGTAAAACATGCAAACATTAAATTTTCAAGAGTTAAAGACAAAAGTACGTGTATTGTGAATTTGTAGGCACAAGAAAAAAATTTTATACATGGGCAAAAAATTAAGCATTTGTTAGTATGGCGGTAAAATTAACGCTTTATAAAAACATTTTTTTTACATATGGAATAGTTCCACTTGTGTTCTGTGCATAAAGTTTTTTTGTTGGTAGCTGAAATTATGTTATTATTTTAGGTTTGCGTTGAAATTCGAAGGAGTAAAAATAAATAAAAGTCATGTAATAACAGAAAGCAAATTTTTCGTTATTGACCATATTTAACTTTTATATTTTAACATATTCTCATGATGAGCATGATCTGGCGATGTTTTTTTATAGTTTTTTAGTTTAAAAAAAACCTTAATAAACACCTTAAAATTATTGGTCTATCACGTACATCTACATTTTCTGTACGTCACATGATAGTTTACAACGTTGTAGTTGAATTCGTATAAACATCTTGTTTATTATGAAATCTAATGCAATGATTAATCCAAAAATATAACACAGTGGTGCACTCAGAGACATTTTTTATGCATGAGGAGAAAGCGTTGTTATACAAAAAAAAGCCATAAAACTTTTTTTATAATTTTTTTTACATTATTAATTTTTTTGAAAAACATTTAATAAAATTTTTTTAGTTTAGATTTTAACTCCCACCTTATAATGACGTACACACTAATCATATGCAAATCTTGCAATATGTTTTTATAAGTCTCTTTTTCGATTTATACATTTTTTCATTTTTTTAAAAAAAATTTAAATAATTAAAATATAAGAAAAGTTATGAAAATATTTGGAAAACAAAGAAAAAAAATGAAGGCACCAAATTATAATTACTGTAGGTTATATATATGTGACATTGCTAATTTGCTTTCATGTTATGTTTTTGTGTTTTTTCATGACGCATTTATACGTCATTACGTCATCTACGACACACCTTTTTTTGTATTAAGGTAAGTTTAAAACGTATAAAAATCTCTGCGAAAAAAAGTCCCTTAAATTCAGGCGGGGATTTTTCGAAAGGGGGGGAGTAGACCCCCCGCCCCTAGTGGCGTAGCCAGGAATTATTTTAGGATGGAGCGCAAAAAAAAACAATTATGCTAACACACAAAAAAAAAAAATTGTAAAATTATCAAATACAAATTTCTTGAAAATATATTTTTTCTGTTTTTTTCTGTTCGCCCCAAAAAAAGACCCCCCTTAAATAAAGGCTACATTGTTTTTCGTGGGGGATTCAAGCTTACACCCGAATTCAGCCGTAAAGCTACGCCACTGCCAGGCCTATTACCCCCTGTCTCTAGGTACGCCAGTGATATACATATTTAATTTCTACCAACAACCAGGATATAATATAAATTTTAAAAAACAATAAACCTATCAACCAAAGAACAGAACATTACGTAACAGCGTCATAAACTAGTCGATTCCTAACAATTTAAAATGCATACCCATTTTATCTACGGTATAACTGATCCTACGAGTCGTGTGCTCGTTGAAGAATATCAAATGCTTAACTTGGATTGATACAAATTATAACATGGTAATATGTTTTTTGGTTTTTTGCTGCTTTTTAATGTGTCGGCAACGACCTCTTTCAATTTTATTGTTCTTCTTTTTAATAAAACATGAGGTTTTGTCTTATAGGCTCGTTATTTTGCGTTTTTTAATCTTCAAAAGTACTTAATTTTTTGCTAAGTGAATCTTAACAGAGCAAAGATCAAATACGATATTTTTAAGCCATTTTGTTTAGTCCAATCGTGAAAAGTATCAATAATATATATTTCTGTTTGCTTAAATTTTGCATCAGTGCACATATCTACAATATCAACTGCTACATCAAACTTTTTTGTGTTGTTATATATTGTTTTACGTCATATACGGTGGCAGAATAGTACAAGATTATTATCGACTAATAATATTTCACGCAGTTCCACTTGATAGAAAGACAGAAGATCTGCATTTTTAGAGGTTTTTCATGTAATAATTACATTGATTTTAGATAATACATTTCTATATATTGTTTATAAAACTTTTTTGTGTGCGTTCATGTCCAGATTAATTATTAATTTGTGTATTTTACTTAAATATCTGTCTTTTATACATTTTTTTTTGCAGCATATTGGATAGTTTGTCAATATTGTAGCCCGGTTATATCGTTATCTGCATTTGTAATTACTTTCCTCTTTGTACCTTAAATTTCAAACACGCTCTTGAACACATATTTTTTTATTTTGGATTATATTCTTGTTTCTCTTTAAGCAATCGAGAAATCTTTGTTATTCAAATTTGGACTGCACCGAACATACGTTTTTCGTTAATGCTGAATACCGTATCGTGTTTTCTAGTCATTTGTCCGGATACGCCGAATATGCCGAATGCTTTTTCATTCTGTATAAAACTTATTTTTACAGTAAATATAGCAGAAAACACATCTTATGTGAGTAAAATAACTAAAAAGCACTGTTTTGTATATTATATTGTGAAAATGCATTTATAAAAGTAACAAGCGTCTTGTTCTGTACAGAACTTTATGACATTATGTTCCATCTCAAACAAAAACAAAATTATGTGGTTTAGCATGTTGTTAAGGCAATTAATGCATATCAAAAAATTAATCAGTCGTTTTTATCTATTAATTTACTGCTAAGTAACTTTAATTCATAATTGTAATGAAATAATACTATTGTATGCCATTGCACAACTATATCGTCAAACGAATAATCTTTTTACATTTGTTTTCCTTTTTTTATCTTGTTTTATTTGACCGAAGATTTTGGCTAAACTATTAGGCTTTTTTAAAGTCATTATGAATCTCTGTAGAGTTGTTTTTATATTGATACATTAAGGGTTGATTCCCGTTTCTGATCGTGCAAATATAAATTCCACGGGGTTTCGCCTTTTTCTTAATTTTATTATAAGCGAATTATCTTATGTAAAACGCCCGTCATATATATAAGTAAACCCTAGTACATTAACTATGGTTTAACATCATTTGTACGTCAGCGTAATACTACGCCAACTTGCGAATTACTGTTACGGAAAAATTTATTATTAAGGTTTACTGTAATTTTTTACATAATAAGAAAAGCGCTTTTGATAGCAAATTAACATTAAACATATTTTTTTTTTGTACTTTTGTACATTATGAATTAGATAAAAGACATGAACATTATCCAAAACAAAATAATAATTTTTTTAATACTATTTAAACTAATAAAAGCTCCATCAACGTATATCGATGTAAGATTTGTTTTACAAAATACATTTAAAAACATTTCTTTTTTGAAACACACTTTAAAAGTTTGTAAAAATGTTTTTCTTTCAAGAGATTGCTTAGAAAATGTATGTTAAAAGAAAAAATCACAACGTTTCATATATGCAGCGACACAATATTTTAAAAAAGTTGGTGTATAAGTGAGTTTATACAAAAACAATGATATATGGTACCAATCACTGTTTCTTTATATGATTTACTTTGTGGCCCAATATATATATAGTTTTTTTTTTCATTATTATATACATTAGTTAAAATATTTTTAAGCATAAGACCATAGTTTATAGACGAAAGTATTTTTGAGCAAAAAATCCGAAAAAACTTTATAAATGCTGTAAAGAATGATATGGTAACTCTATTCATGACGTTGTATCCATTTTAGTAATTGTTTGAAAAGCTGATATTGTCACGCTGCCATTAAGTCTGAGTATGGAAACTGCTACATGTTTTTTTTATATATACAAAAAAAAATTCTATGAACGTGTATATAAATAATTTTGTCATAAAATAGTTAAATATCTAAAATTAATTGATTTATAAAAATAAAATTGACTTTGAATTGCCATACAGTATAGCTTAATTTATGTAAATTTTAAAATGACTACAAAAACATAAATTATTAAAAAGTTTTACCTGATTAGGTAATAAAATATTTTTATCGTTACAATGAGATAAAAGATGTACAATATATTTGAGACAAATTTGGCAAGGAGACAATGCGTTTCTTGTATGTTCGGTTCTAAGTTAGTAAAATGCCACATGTCGAATACGACTTTTGAGCGGCCAAATGTTCCGATACCGGACCGGATATTGAAGTCGGTGCATCTTTTATTCAAATATATCATTCGCACCAAATGCATAGTAAAAAAGGACCTTTTTACTATGTTTTTGTTTTTTTTTTGTTTGTACGTGTCGTTGTCAACTACGCGAGTTTGTTTGGTTTGGATTTACTATATATTAAAATAAAAAATATAATAAAAATTATTAAATATAACGAAAGACTTGTAAAAATTATCATGAAGGATTAAGTATACAAAAATATGCATATTTATTCTACACTATTCTAAAAATTGTAGGGCAAAAAAGGTAGAGGATATGCATGTAGAGAGTCCATTTTTTTATGTCCCTTGCTCTTCAAGGCTTAAATTCTAGCCAGATGATACACTGGGTACAATTTGAATGCAGGTGTGTAATAGTTACTTAAAAGTACATGAGGTTTTTTTTTTAATAATTAAAACATGTAAATCATTTTTTTTAGCTCGCGTATATTGAATATATTTTTATTAAATTATTTTATTTCTGTTTTGCTTGTAATACAAACGTATGCTTTAAAAGTTAAAAAGCAAGAATTTTTTTATAAAACAGATTTTATAGGCAATCTTAATCTGTAATACAACTTTTGATTTTTATTTACCACAAGAATATTTTTGCATTTGTACAGTTTTTTTATTTCGCAAAAGTCTTTTTTTTTGTAGATTATGTCAAAAGTATGTGTTTAAGGAAAATCGGTTTACTAAATTTTTTTGCGTATATAACTGTAGTTTAGCTCAAATTAATGCTAAAGGGCCAAATGCTATAAACTATTTTAATGCCGTATTATGTAGCTAAAACATAATTAAAAATTACTTATTATTTGATAATTACAAAGACGATTTTTTTTGTGCCATAATTACTTTGATAACTTTAAAACAGCATGCATTTTTAAAAAGTATAGAGTTCAAAAATAACCGTATTTATTTGATAGAGTATAGGTGTAAAGAACCGTTTTTTTTGTAAGGAAAAACAAGTCGTTGCGTATGAATACTTTTTTATGAAGTTACCATATGTTTACTTTGTATTCTTTGCAATATTTTTGTATTTATGGTGTTCAGGACTAGATAAAAGATTGAAATACAAGTACTGTTGCACTTCTGTGCACAAAAATACAGAGTTAAATATTTAACTTCTTACAGCAAAAATAATTTACAAAATACCTATAGAAAATTTGTTTTAGTTGTATAGTCCGTAACATAAGTATATTTTTAAGCTTGCAAAAAAACCCAGATTGCCTAAAAAACTATTAACTCATAACACCTTTACCAATGTTGCTTTTTTCTAGTTAAAAGTTTACGAGGTTAATAAGTTATCATTGGATTTACAGTAAGATACTTTGACAAAGTTTTGTTAATTAATATCAAATGGCTGTTTGCAATATACGTAACGCACTTGAATTGCATTGTTTGTGTGCAAGAGTTTTAAATACTGCCGTTCATGTTTACGTGAACTCTTTATTTTTATTTATTTTTTATAAGATGGCGCAGACGAAGAAAACTTTCAGAATCTGGGTAGAAGCGATTCAAAAGTACTATTTAAGGATTTAAACATACAACATAATACTAATACCTAGAGTCATAAGTTTTTTTGTACACCCTATATATTTATCTACAGGTAAGTTAATGGCATATTTTTCTTGCACAGGTCTTCAGACACTTTTTTTGTGTCGGGGTCTTTTTTTTTCATATAAATTTATTTCTAGTGGTGGGCAGATGGTACTCCAGTCTGTATTTTTTTCTACTATTGCTACGTAGACTTGCAATGACAAAATATCTAGAATATGAGAAAATATTTTATTTTCTACCGAATATTCATTTTAATTTTTGTTGTAAATGTTAAAAACATAAATTACCAACCCCCTACAAGCATGCGAGGATATGGGTCTTTGCAGAGTCTTAAAACAATACAAAGCAAGTATTTATGCAATACAATAGTTGTTAAGATAAGTTATAAATGTTTTTTTATGTAAATTTTGCTCTAATATCATTTATACAAATATATTTCTAACATAATATATTTGTAAATTGTTTTGTATGAGCCGTAAAAAATTTATACCTAAATGTACATTTTAAATGCATCTTAAATATGCTTTCTTTGTTTTTCACACAAAAACCATAATAAATCTTCATCAGTAACTTTAAAAGCATTTTTTCTTACAAAAGGAAAAATGGAAAAAAAACACATTTAAAAACTTTTCAAAAGTGTTATTGCTTAGCAGATACCACAACAAGACAAGCTGGAATAATAAGTAAAAAACGGGGGTTTTTTGGTTGTTTAGTTAGACATATTTTTGAAAAAGTATACCTGCATAAAAAGCCTATTTAAATACCATAACCTAAAATGCCTTTATGTTGCGTGCTACTAGTAATAAGAGATAATAACCAAGTATCAACTAGTTTCTTTTTGTTGTTTAAGCTGCTAATTGTCAAGACATTGCCATAGTCGTGTAAAAATCTAAAAGGCACTGCTTGTCTTGAATTTTACTTACCAATAGCGATCACTGAATTGTTATACTTTTTACGTATTAACCTATTGTCTAATACGTTTTTTTACACAAAAAAAACTACATACATGCAGTTTTTTGTAGAACAGTACACGTTTTTTTTTGTATGGATCTTTGTCTTTGATGAGCTTGTTGCTAGTAGAAAAAAATGTGGAAATATGCGTAAGTACAGATTAAATGTGCAAACGTGTCTTTAACTAATTTTATTTATATCATGTATAATATAATACGATAATATTTTTTTCTACGTCACATAATTTTTTAAAATCGGCTCTTTATTTGTATAATATGTCACGTTGATATAATTAGACATAATTTTGCTTTGCTAATGTGCAAAAAAAAACAATAAAAAAGGTTTTATGCTCGTATTTATATAACAAATTCTTTAACTAAAGGTATTTTTATGTAATCATATAACTTTGTTCCTTTATATTCAATTTTTTTATATAAAAAATGAAATTGTATATATGAATGCCTTTTTGAGGCCCTATTATCCAGGGCCCGGTGCTCCTAGTCCCCCTTAGAAAATCGGCTCTGTGGGCAGTTGTTTTTTTTATTAACTGTGCCAATTATTTAATAAAAATACCTTTTGTATAATAAAAAGGCTTTTAATGTCAATAAAACGCGAATAATTTTCTTTGTTCCTATATTTTACAAATGTTCTTTTTTTTGTAAAACACCAAGATATTTTGATTTTATTAATTTAAAATATTAAATGTACTTTTTGTATAAATGATTATAAAAAAAGTTTGGCAATAAACATCAGCTTTTAATATGCATAAATACGCTAGAGGTTTTGTAAAATAATTTTTTTCAATGTTTGCTGCTTGTCGCAAGCTAAAGAATCGACAGAAAAATAAATTATTTGTAGACTTTAGTCTTTTTAAAAACATAAACATATATATGTGTCAACTAATAACTTTAATTTTCTACAGTGTACATACCATTAAATTACTAATTTATATGTCAAATGCCGTGCATCATCCCTAGGTGATACAAGAAGAAGAATATGTTACCATGCTTATGATTGTGTAAATTCCATTCATTATAGGACAGAGTTAAAGAAGCCCTATACAAAATTTCTTTTTATAATAAAACTTTTTTTGTTGCATGACACCACCATCTTTGGTCTTAATTTATAATTTTGCTTTTATTACTGCATTATTTACCTCAGACATGGGGTCTCATGATTTTTTGGAGACTCCTTCTTTTTTGTAAACATATTTTTACGGTCGAAACTAGATTTTGTACCTAACAATATCCTCTCCAAACATCAAAACATTTGAAGTATTTTACATAGAGTCGAAAATATTATTGTTGTACTTTTTTGGAAAATCACTAGTTCCGCTTAATGACAGGCAGTTTTCTCTTTTTCACATATTATAAAAAAGTGTTCGATGTGTCTTTGCTATATCTAAAAACCAACGGGTAGTATTTACGGGTAAAAGTTTGTTTCATTCCTATTCTCAGCAAAAACTGCTTACATCTACAACCTTAGATTTAGTTATAGAGTCGCTAAAATGCTCTTGTGGTGCCAGAAATTATTAATACCCTAGTCAAGTTTTATATCGACTCTTCGCAGTTTTCTTTTAAATAATTTTTACGCTGCGGAATTGACTAAACATGTCGTTAGTAAATATAATATTTTTAAATCTCAACACTAGCTTGATAAGGTGACGTGCGTCTATATTTATTCGCGCCTATGAACCACGCCCTGTTACTTCATTTTGAATTAGCTTATAGTATGTCCTTTTATTGTTATTACAAAGAAACAATTACATGATACTAAGTTAATAATTTTTTCAGTTTGCAGTTTTGGCCATAAAAATTACCGAAAAAAAAGTGTAAAGTCCTCTCAAAACCCATGAGTCCAGTCCTTCCTGATATGATTTTTTAATATTTTCCTAGCTTGTTCTTTAGTATTCAGCCCAACACTTTTCACTTTTTCCTTATTTAAAAGATAGTACATCGTCTTTATAAACGAGCATCGATTTAATCTTAAGTTATTCTTGTATGCTCTTTTTGCTTTTACCTTTGTTATATCATATTTGTTTATTATTTTTTACTATGTAAACAAATTTTTTGTGAACTGGTATTAGTTCTTTATAGATTATGTCGCGAATTGCGTTAGTGTAAACAATTTCTGTTATCTTTCCTATGTAGTATGTGCGACTCATATTTTTGCAACCTAATTCTTACACACAATATGCGTGTATTGTCAATGCCACAATCTTTGATTGCAAAGAAGGCAGCATTGGTTGTTAAAATTGTTTTTTTTATCTATATACTATTGAAGCATCTAATACCTTTTTTATCGCACGACAATTTTTCCTTACGGTATTAAAACGTTTTTAAGCTTCTTTAACCGTCGAATAACTGCACTTAATACATATATCTTTGTCATCCTCGGTTTTTTGCGAGTATAAGAAGACTTTAAAATCTTTCCTAGTATCAGTAACAAAATAATATGTGTTTAAAAAATATGGGATGGCAAAGTTTTGAAATGCAGTACCAGAATTCTTGCTGTGTTTTAAACGATTCCTTTGCTGCATAAAAAAAACTAATTCGCCTATAAAATTAGGCAATTTTAAAGTGATGATACCATAAAGCTGTATATAAGCCTCTATTTTGCACGGTAATTAATACATCCTAGAAAACGTTCCAAATCTTTTTTAATTTTTGATAGTCTTATTTTAATATCGTGTAAATATTCGTCAATCGGTTGCATATATTATTTACATATCACAAAGCTAAAACCTAGAATAAAGGTTTTACAGAATCGAACTTGCAAAAATGTATTTTCAATTGAATTTGATAAATAAGTTAAATTATTTTGCAAGTGTTCTTTTGTATTTTCTATTTGCTACCCCCTTTGAAAAAGCCGTCAACAGCACGTACGTATGTTTTCCACAAGTGCTTGCCAAGCAATGTTTAAAGACGTTTATGCATGTGAAAATAGTGTACGTCGATCCTTGTGGCTTCCTATTCTAGATGTGTAGATATTAAAAAAAGAACGTCAGTTGTGTGCATGCTTTTATCATGTATTCTATATTTACAAACCATTTATAGATCTATATGACCCACAAATTTCTATAGAATCATTTTATGATAGTGATCAACTCTTGGTGTTTATGTAGTAGTCATTTTTTGTGCTAATTTATAATTAGCAAAAATCTGTTAGCTACCAGTACAAATTATAACACCACATTGCTAAATTATAGGTATTATTGTATCTGCAAGAGGAAGGTATAACCAACACGTTTTCTGTCAGTTCTTTAATCTTGTATTTGATTTTTTCTTTATCTTATATCTAGAGGTAGTATGTTTTTTACTGTGTGATTTCGTGGCTTGCTTATATGCATTTTTTACTAGAAAGAGATCGAGAATTCCGTTTTTATTTGTTTTGCAGTTACTAGATTATTAGTAGTTTTTATAATCTTGCATTTTTTTGTATCATGGTTGATATATTTTGTATGTTTCTTGATATTTTTATGACTAAGTTGTCTTTCTAGCAATTTGCTAGACAGTCCTTTTTTCTTTAAAAAGTTATAACCTAAAATCGATTCTTTCTGTGTTTACAGCACGTCCAATTTTATATTTCTGTACAATTCTTTCTATACGTACATATTCTTACGTAATTTCTATGTTGCGATTTTTCATAGTAAATAATGATGGTATCTCATTTTTTCATATAGTTTTATGTCATTGGCATTAAAAAGAGTTTTTTTAGTTTAGGTGAAATACAATCAAGGTAGCCCCTGTGTCTAAAAATCATTTCGGGATACATGAATTACGCGTACTATCTAATGTAACTCGTCTTTCTCTCTTGTAAGTTTGACTTAATCTTCTCTTTTACATTTAAAATTGTCTTATATACCCATAATTTGTGATCGTTGTGGCTGTAACACACTTTATTTTAGCTCTTAAGTTTTCGACTATTATTTTTTGTCTTTTGTGTTGTGACACCCAGGAAAAAATATTTGACGTGTAAAGTTTAGAGCTAGAAGTTGTTTCCTAAATATTTCGTGCTATGATTTTTTATTATTAGATTCCATTGATTTGGAAAGTTAATTTCGGTGAGTAGATAACGTATGTGCCATACAAAATATCCATGTAAAAGTGTCGGCAGAACGATATGCATTTTTCCATACAGAAGGTGCTTACTCATATAGTCGGTAAAACACAACAAATTATCTTTTTATGTCACATTCCTGTACTTATTTTTCGATCCAAAAAAATACTTTGAGTATGACTCATATTGTATTTTTCTCTTTACTAATTGCCAATCCAAATGTGCCGCCTATTTAAATACTGTCTCAGACTTTCTTTGCACAACTAAATATTCATTCAGTAGAATTATTATTAAAAATTAAAAATTTTAGGTTTAAACTAGTCGAGAGGTATTCCGCTTATGTTTTATTTGCGATTTATGTTATTCAATTACAGTCAAATTTAATTTTATAAAATGTTCATTTGTTCAAACCATTTTTGTAGACCAATGTTCGTAGGCTTAACAAATTTAGCAATGTTTTTGACGGTGTCAAAAAGATAGATTTGATTACCTTAATATTAAAAGAAATGTACCCAAAATGAGTCTGTTTCTATTGTTCTTTTGTGATGATTGCTTGGTTAAAGCAGTTTTCTTTGTTTCTGGTACCCCAAGATGTCAACAGGTGCTGCTCGTGGCAAACTAAAGACTCTACAATAAAACTTCTTTGTAACTGTGCAGCTTTTCTAAAACAATACAGTTATATACATCTGTTATCTGACACTTGGGTATGTTTTTTAATAAGATATTCGTTTAATTACTATTTTCATATTTCAATTCCGTGACATATTTGTTTTTTATGTTGTTTTTTCGGCCTCCAAATACAAAAAAGCCATACTGCTGCAAGTGTTAATGCGTTAAAACAAAAAAAAACCAAAAAAGCAAACGGAACTAAGACCCTATAACCTTTTATACTATTTATATATATATTCTGTATTTAGAATTTTATATGTATTTACTGACATTAACACAACAAATTAGTCGTCGTAGTGCATTTTTACAACCTTGGAACTATGGCAAATATGGTTTTTACTTGCCCTAACTTAAAATGTATGTTTACCTTTATTTACAAATATAACTTTTTTAAAAAAAGAACAAAACTAATTTTTAGTGGCGTAGCCAGATTTTTTTTTTTTTGACTAGGGCTAAGCTGTAATTTTTTATCTAATAATCCGAAAAAAAACCAGATTTAAATCGTAAAAAATCTGTATTTTGGTTTTTTTGAAAATTTTTAAAGGAAAAATTTTTAGCATAAGAATGTTTTTTAATAACGTATTTACATTAAAAACCCGCTCATAAAACTAAGATATACTTTTTTTATTAAGCACGCCACCCTGCTGGCTACGCCGCTGTCTTTTTTTTGTAATAAATTACATTTAAATTTTTCTTGATAAACAAAAAGCGTTTTTTTTTTGTTTTACATTGTATGCATACATAAAAATAAACATTAGTAAAATATTGTTAAATTATAATTATTGTTGAAACAAAGAGATCTAAAACCTGCAGGGGCGTAACCAGGATTGTTTTTTTTAATGAGCAAAAAAAAATGAGCTACAACAAAAATTTTTTTTTTTTTTGAAAAAATTCTTAAAAAATTAAAAAAATACAAATTTTTAAAAAGTATAATTTTGGGGGGTTTTATACGCCCAAAAAAAAAGTCCCCTTGTATTAGGCGTGTGTTTTTCTGGGGGGATCATTTGCCCCCTATTGTTACGCCACTGAAAACTATGACAAGTACGCATGCATTTAAGTTCCATTATACTGGTCAACTAGCCTAAAAAACAGCGTTATACGCTATTTAGTATCGGCAATGTGTTTAGTATCAGTATGGTAAAAAAGCGCGTTCTCGAAAATTTTTTTTCCGCATACTATTTTTTAGTTTCTGCATCGAAATAATAACCGATAATAAATTTATTTTTGGTATGGTATTATCTCTTTTTATATTAATCCAAAACTAAATCTTTTGTATGAAAAAAAGCAACATTAAAATATTAAATATTTTTTTGCATAATAAACCCCTAAGAGTATTCAACTTTATACAAAAACTAGGAATACACAGTGCTGCATCAAAAATATTCTACAAGACTAAGTGCATAAGCAACAGCATTTAAAAAAGCTAAACAATATAATACAAAAAACAATTCAACATGCTTTTAAATTAGTTGCAAGGTACTTTTTATATATATTAAATATGAAAAGCATTACAAAAAAAAAAGCGGTGTTAAATATTACATGCAAAATTTGCATACTAGTTTTTAAAATACAACAAATAATTTTTATACTTTGTATAATACATTTTTCTTGTACGAACAACGCATAAAATACAATATTATTGCTCTTAAGACAATTTAAAATCTATATTCGCCGAAGATCAAAATAAAGGATAAAAACATCAGAAAAAACATCAAACAATCCAGATATGCTGTACAGCTTTTTTCTTACACTTAGCAGTACAGTATGTTTTTTTGTATACAACTTTGCACTTTTGCTATTGTGCATAATGTTATATCTATATAATATAGAGTCAGACAATGCTTTAAAAAATTTAATTGGTTTGTTGCCACACGAAGACAAAATCAGTAGCAATTTCTGACAAAAAAATGGATTTGCAAACTTTCTTGCACAACATGTAATAGAAGGATTGCATATTAAAAGGTTAATTGTCATAAATGTGTATTTTACAGTGAATTACGATTTTGTATACAGTAATCTTTTTTGCTTTGCTTTAATACTCGCATAGAGATGTTTTCACAATATCTTATTGCCTGCCGATTATATAATTGCATGCGACTAACCGCGGAGTTTTTTTTATTTACACTTGTGCGTTGCTTGTATGTTTTGAAGGCTCTGTTTATTTGCATAACTCACCTTAACAGCAATCCCTCTTTGTATTAAAAACGGTTCAAACATTTGTATACAGAAACTAAGAAACTCGTTAAAAGCAGACTGCTTTAAAGCAGTAAAAAATTCAAATACCTGTTTTTTCTATGATTGAGTATTTTTAATAATGTTATTGAGTTTTACTTCAAAAAAAATCAAACATCATTATTTGGTATTCAAGTCTAGTTTTTGTATACGTCAACAGGCTTTACCCACACATTAATATTTGAAAGTGCGATTTGAAAACTCGAGGCTAAATTAAAATACTTTGCGTTTATACAGAAAAATTATCAGTGAAGCAGAGACGTAGCCAGGATTTTATAAATATGGGGGCTTATATTTCTAATTTTTTTTAGACACAAAAATATTTTAATCAAATAAAAATATTTTTTTGGTAAAAAATTTAAAATTAGAGTCTCTCTTCCAGTCTTTATTTACGAAAGAAATGACGTGTTATCTGTTAATAACTTTAAGATTTTATTTACGTAAAAAACAAGGGAGATGCTGCTGCACCCATAGCCCCCACCTGGCTACACCCCTGCACTGAAGAAAACAAATAAAAACAAAAAGCATACGTGCTGTAGTGTACGTGATACATTTTTTGCGTTCTTTGTAGAGTTGTGTCAGTATCTTAAAAAATATTTAACAAATCAAAAAAAAAATTAAAAAATATTGGAGGAATACTGTATTGTTTTTTAACAAGCAACACGCCTTAAAAGCGACAGCTGTAAAGCACTTTTTACGTATCTTGTACAAAAAATCGACATCAATACGGTGCACACATGTTAGATCTGCAATTTATATATTTACCTTTCTACATAGCATTTGTTAACTATAGTTTATGTGCATTTTTACCCTATTTTCCAAATTATAATTAAAAACTGTCGCTTTTACAAACATTGACGGTATATCATAATCTGTATTTACACCAATTTAATAGACAACAATTGAAAATAACAACAAAATGCAAGGTATTACAAAACTCTCGTATAGAAATGCCCTTATAAAAGTTTTTTTTTTTTGCTAAATCAACTGAATTACATTGCGTTACGTTCTACCTGTTTGTTTGCATTGCTGTTTGTATATTGAACATGTGTTTTTTGTCAAACCCATATACATGAGCTTATCCTAAGTATGCGATTACAATCATTTGTTTTGGTAAAGCTGCATTGACAGATGGACAGACATTCGTTGTTCTATTATGTCACATGCAGAGCATACATCAATAAAACTGTGTATAAGACGCTTTGATTTTGAGTATTTAGACTACGCAGAAAAAAAAAAATGCAAGCCAGCTACTTTGCATAAAAAGGGCGCTTTTTAGTATTCCTGTGTTTATGGAGGTGACTAAAATAATATTTATTTAACAAAATATATGCTGGTATTTTGTCCAATAAAAAACTCTTGAAAAGATGGTACGGCTTAGATATTGAAAAAAGCAATAAAAAAAAGCATGTTATTGTGTGCAACAATCACACGAGTTTTTGTTTTCTTAAACCGATTTTACAAAATAGACAAAGTATATAAATATTTTAACTTCAAATAAATGTCTTCTTTTTTTTAGATTGCTACACTTACATGTACATCATACCTTGTTAAATTGATATTAAGGTATTTTATTTATTTTATAAGTCATTACCCTTTGAAAAAAGATACAAGTTGACATATTTTATGTGGCACAAAATCTACAAGGTAAACAAATGCTGTAAAAAATAATAACAAAACATATGCGTAGTTCTATAAATACTAAAAATAAATTTTCAAATTGTTTTTCAAGACCCTTAAAGTCAAAAACCGAAAGCCTCAGAATAAATGCTTCCGTGGACCCTGTAAACCCGTTTCTATATTGACGGCGTTATAAAAATTGAAATGTATACATGAAAGTCTAGGAACAATAATATCTTGTTTTTTGTATTGCATCCTATTTGATAATTTTGTCAATTTTACAGTACAAAATGTTAACTGCATTAGTACTGGGCGTCCGTTTTTGTTTACCTGTTGTTTTTTTAAGTTTTTAGTAGACTTTCTTTTATATAAGATTTACAATCAGTCGTATTTTTTCTGTTCTGCACAGATGTATTATTTATATAAGTAACTCAAGTGTAAATGCAGTTGTGGCGTGTTTATTTGCAAAAAAAAAAATTATTCTTTATTCTGTCTTTTCAAGATTGTATCTTTATGGAAACTATCATATTATTGTTGACTGCGATCGCGGCGAGAGACCTGGAATGTAAATAAATACCTCAGACGCCATTGGCTACGATCGTGCTGCCTTTTTTATAGTTGCCTCTATTTCCACATGCTTTTTTTAGTTTATTTATTGTTATGAGAAGATATTAAAATTCCAAAAGGACGTATTTGTATGTGTTTGAGTATTTGGAATCGCATACTTTAGTTGTTTGCCATATTAAATGAGTTTGCAGTTTATGCATAAAAAAAACGTCAGATGAAAAGTAACAGAAATGAAAGTATTATACTAGATAGTTTTATACGAATGCGTAATTTTGTAGAGTGTGACATATCGATGCGAATCTCTTTGCAGATGTAATATGCGTTTGTTTTTTTTTTTCAATTTTAAATACACTTTACTTTTCTGCGATTTGCACTTCTATCGGAAAGGAAAACATTACAAAAAATATATCCTTGAAAAATATTTTTTCTTATATCCCCCAACTTCTAGTAAGCAGATATCATCCTTGTCTAGTATCAAGATATACGAGTGTTTTTTATATGATTTTGAAATAGAACAGCTTTTATAGCACTTATGTCAAGCAATGTGATTAACTATCCCTATGCACAATTTTGCCATCAAGAGAATTTTTTAGATGAACTTGAGATGGCTTAGACTACAATAAATCTTAAAACAAAAAAATTATCTTAATATTAAAAAACATTTTTTTACAAACCCAAGACAGTTTCGTACCCAAGGGGCAGGGATGGGCACGTGCTTCTGCCTTCTTAAAAAAATTGCGCCTGAATTTAGGGAAAACTAACTTGTGCTAAGGTTTACACATAAAAAATTGAAAAATAAAAAAATATTAAGATAAAAACCTCAAAAAAAAATAAATATGATTTTGCAAGTTATAGCTCGTGTTTGTAACATTTTAGTTGTTGACAAACTGACTAGCTCCTGTCGTGAAAAGTTTCTGGGTACGCCACTGACCCTAGACTTGATGTCTACGTTGATTATCGCTAGCCTAAGTTAGACGAATGAATATTATATCTAAAGAAAATTATAATCATTAGATTTGTAATAACTAGTTAAGTATTTTTTATAACACTTTGTGTTTTAATTTAGAAAAATTCTATAAAAGGGTTTTTTTTGGCATTCTGTAATTTTAAATATAGTTTTAAAACGATATATACAGCATTTATTGGCAAGTTAAAAACCTTGCAGTTTGCAGCAGTCAAAAAAGTGAGGTGTTAAGCTAACAATTTTTTTTTGCAACTTATATCTATGAATATACCTCTTTTTTCTGTGGACGCTGAAATGATATACCCTTTGCAAACAAATAAACTTGATTTTACTTTTAAAGCGATTTAACGTATGCTGCAGCCTTTGCATACGTTAATTCTAGTACAGAATACACAAAGATAAATAGCCATGTAAAACAATATAAGGTTTTTAGCTAAATACACTTTTGTATACTTTACGGATGTTCACTTACAAAATATTTGTATTTTTTACATATATTGTGTAAAGCTATGTTTGAATTTAAGGGCGTGTCTTTTTTTCTAAAACACGTGTTTTTGAAAAACGTTTTTGGGTGAATGTTGTAGTTAAAAAACGATTCTAAAATAATTTTTGATATTGTTTTTCGCCAAAAACGTTTTTGGGAATGTTTTTGCGCACAATTGTTTTGTAAAAACCTCTTTTTCCTTTTTCCTAGCAAAACATTTTTGAAAAACGTTTTTTTGAGACAGTATTTAGAAACGGAACACATTTGTCTATTTTTTTTGTTATATAAACGTTTTTGGTGTTTTTCACAAACTGTATTTGTAAAAAAAAAAAACACATATGTCTTTTTTTTTGCAGAAACGTTTTTTGGGAACAGTTTTTCATATATTATAAAAACGTGACTACGTCCCACTTGAACTGAAGGCGTGGGTAGAAAAACGTGTATATGACATGTTTTTGAAAATAAAATATTTTTTCTTATAGCGTCTGAGAATAGAAAGATACAAAGAATAAACATAGATATTATATGTGAAGTAAATTAAAAGCCAAATTTGCAAAGAAATCAGGAAATTGTCAATATGATTACAAACGAATTTAACAAGTGATTAAATTGCATAGCATTTATAACGACTCATTAAAACGAAAAAAAAATCAATAATTCGATATTTTTCTCTGATTTTTGCAAAATAACCTGTAAAGGTATAAAAAGGATTAAAAAATTCAAAAACGTTTTTACATAAAAAAAAAGTGTTTGGGAAAAAAGACACGACATAAGAAACAGTTTTTACGGTACCACAGTTTTGCAAAAAAAGCACAGGGTTTACAAAAACGTTTTTGATCTTACATATTTTTTACAAAAAAGACATGCATGTTTTTTGGAAAAATCTGTTTAAAAACGTTTCTAAAAAAGAAACAAAAACGTTTTTTGTTAAAAACGTTTTTGTGTAAAAACCGTAATGCAAAAATAAAAAAGACACGGCCTTATAGTTCACAGACGATATTTTCGGCACTCTTCTCTACATTTTGCAAAACTTCAGAAGTTTTTGCCCAAAAATCCCACGCAATTAAACGATTATAAAGATTTTTTTCACAAGATATAGTTCGTGAACATCTTCATGTAGCAAAAACCGTTTGCATCAACTGTAAAAAAGATACAGAAATACAGTCAATTCGAAAAATAGATATGTATTCAAATGATAATCACAATCTTTCACGTAAATGCAATGTCAAAATACGTATATACTAGTATGTTTTGCAACTACAACAAAAATTATACACATGGGCGCTGTTCATATTTACCACATACTATTTCCAACATGATAAATCAATTTTCATTTTTTGCAGCTTTTAATAGAAGACAATATATTTTTAGTGTATATCATACACTGGTTGACTATCTCTTTATGTGGTTACTTAATACCCCTTTTTAATCTACTAAAAAAAATATGCAGCGCCATGCCTGTTTTTAATATTCATTGTCGCATTTTTTTAGATTTTTTTTTTTTTATTTGGTGCAAAAATTTGTTTTTAATACCTAGGTATAAAAAAAAATACGGTGCCTCTCTTTATGTTTTTTTGATCGAAGATCCCAGGTATAAAACCGTAAATTTAATTGATTGTAAAGTAAAAGATTTTTTTTTATAGTTAGGTAGGTTTTTTTTCTTTGTATATATATACCGTAAAGTACCGATAGAATGGGCAATTCTTAGAAAACATAGTGTTATAAACCGTCAAAAAACAAGATAGCATTGTCGACATGTTCATTTTTTCGATTTTGAGTCTATTTATGGGACTTTACGGTATATTTATCTGCTACAAAAAAATTTCAAAGCAATTATATTCCTAATGATGACATTAATTTTTCTTGTGTATTTTCTAGAATACAGTACGCGCAATTTACATGATGCGCAAATTATAAAAATATTAGACGTGAATCTTTTATACAGCTTAGAGTAGAGATTTCAATATGTGTATACAAATTTAGTTCTGCATTACTGTTTTTATAATTATGACGTTTCGTTATATGCACACATAAACAAAACAAAATTCCAAAAAAAAACATTTTTTAACACAAAACAATATATCACGACCAAGAATTTAACAATAATGTTCTAGAATTGATTTTGTGGAAAAATGTATATACAAATATTCGAATAACATAAAGCCTGTATTTTTTTCTAAGACAATGATATAAATTTTGTATATTAACACATAAAAAGATATGCATACTACTATAAGGTAAGACCGTACATATTTCGCAAAGGAAACTCCTTAATATTGCTGTTTGAAAACAGTATAAAATAGAAACAAGCAATAAATTTTAACATTAAAAATAACTTTTTCTTATGATTAAAAATACAAAAAGAGAGACATTTAATATGGTAAAGTTGTAAAACAAAACCATGCAATAAACTGAAACATTTTATGATAAATTTATCAAATCTTTTTTTTATAATGCTAAATCACAGGCTTAGTATGATAAAATTTAATTTGTTTTATAATTTTTTTTTGCGGTTATTGCAAAATTATTTTTAATATAGAAAAAAATTAATGTTTTGACCTAATGTTCAAGTTATTTTTATTTTGATTAAAACAGATTTTTTCTAGATTAGTATACATAAAAAAAAAGTACTTTGTATAATAGATTTGAAAAGCAACTATTTTTATTTATCATATTTTATTGCAATTTAAATAAAATAAGAAAGTATTAATTGGTTTGCATTTACATGAATATTTGTGACTGCAAAGCAGATGCTTTGTTTTTAATGACGTGCTTAATTATATTTTTTTAAAGCACATACCTTGTGTTTGTTCCACATGTAAAAAACAGCTGAAAATTTTTTAAATGTAGCTACCAAGAACTACTAGTCGCTTACCAAAAATATATTGCACATATATTGTTACATACTTTTAAGTTTTTTATTAAAATAAACTCTTTTCTGCAAGGGAAAAGGAATATAGTTTTCTCAATGCCTTTACAATGTAGCATACGTTTTATCGACGTACAAACAAGCCATAAAAACAAACAGCAACTAAAGTAAAAGATGCAGATATTGCAAAAAGTTCCGCTTTCTTTCAATACATAAAAAGGATTTGTGGTTTTTTGTGAATTTTGTGTAGCGCTACGACAAGACACAAAGGATAGAGGCATACAAATGTTTGCGTTTGTTGTTGCTACTTACTTGTTTGCGTTTATAAATTTAAAATAATAATAGAGAAAACGCTATTGCCGAGCAACAATAACTATACAAAAAAACGCAAAACAAGTATGGCTGTTTTCCTAGCAACTTGTTATTGCCTTTTATAAAATAAAACATGGTACAAGGTGTTAATCTAATACAAACGTGTACCCATAAGACGCGCAAATGCCAGCACGTCTGTTGTCTAAGTGTTTTACACTTTAACAGTTACAAAAAAAAACACCAGAGTTGTTTGGACAGTATTCATATGTACTATAGGATAGTAAAGCTACAGAAACATCCCGGAATCTACAAAAAAAAAATCATAAAAGATTTATGCTCAAATTTTTGTACAAAACGGTTTTAAGAGTCTGCTAGGTGTGTAAAAAGCTGTTTTTTTGCATCTTCATATAAAATACCTTTATATTTCTTAGTATTCTAAATAAAACTTGCCTAAAGTAACACGCTTGTCTAGCAGAATCATAATATGACATATAAAAACAATTTGCATAACAAACACTTTATGTGCTTAAACAGCGCTTTAAAGCCATTTTAAAGGCAATAAAAAAATTGGTTTAATCAGTTAAACTTTAATTTTGCGACTAAAAAATTTCTTTGTTAGTATAAATTTGTTAATATCACGATTCTAAACGTAGCTTAACATTTCATACGTCAATTGCTTTTTTTTTTGCATTAACAAAGCTATCTAGCATGTATAATTGCAACAGTTCATATTGATTGCAAAAGTTTTAGTTATCTGTTTGCAAAAAAAATTATTAAATATCTAAATTTTACGCTATTTTTTACTATATTTGCTGCATTTTTTGTTGTGTTTTGTGTACAAAACAGTGTCGTATGTTATGCAAAACACTGATTGGAAACGCTTTTTTATGTTGTAATTTTGCAATACTTAGATTATTTTTTTGCTGGGTAGTTTGCTTTTAATTAAATTTTAAGGTTCATGATGTGCGTAAGCTTAGGTTGTTTGCAAGAATAGCGTATAACAACGATAAGATTAACAATAAAATTGCCACTGTTTTTGATCTTTAAAGTAAATTGTATGCTTTAAACAGCTAGCAGTATATCTTTAAATTTATAAAAATATGAATTAAACGTTACTCATAATACTCATATTTGCATTTGCCAGTAATGTTTTTAGGTCGTGAGTTTTAAAAGCATATTGATATAAAAAAATACTAAATAAGGATTTGACACAGTCTTATACAAAGTATAAACGATATAGCGCAAGAGTAAACTGTATTATTATGCTTTTACAGCTTAGTTTAATACTTTCGTCTGCTTTGAAATGCCTTTGTGCTACGAACGCCATAGTTGTATTGCATTATCAGCGTTTCAAAAGCAACAAAGTTTCGTATGTGCTTATCCTATAAATTTTAATCTTTCCTAGTATACACAAGACCGCGTTGTAAACAGTTCTGTTTTAGTTAACAATTAATGCAGTTGCGCATACTGTAAATTGAAATTTTCTACAATACAACAAATTATTTTGTAAAAAAATTATTATTGTAACAAAAATGGCCTATTTGCCTGTCTTTTGCACAAATATTGCATAAATTTAAAATTTTTTTACACAAATTTGTTATTTTTATGACACATTCGTGCGTAAAAATCGTATATTTATGCTATAAATCCGTTAGTTCTGTACAAGTTGTAGCTTTATACACAATATTGTTAAGATGACCTACGTGTATACAATTAAATTAAAATTCAATTCATGTTTACGTAAAAGCTGCGGTACATCGTAATATAATACTATATAATACTTGTGTATTTTACATGCATAAGACGCAGTACAAATAAAAAGCTTCATGTGATAACAAGGATTTTTGATCATACATAGTTTGTATTTATTTACAGATTAAAATTATTTTTGTTTTACTTTAAGTATTATTTTGTGCATCTTTGTTATTCTATTATGTCTTAAAAGTGTGACCCAATTGAATACGGACATTGTGTAGTGTAAATCACTTATTTTTGCAGCTGCAATGTTTTTTTACATAATCTGTCATATGGGCAGGTTTTTTTTTTAGAATGGAACTTACAAATTTGCAGTATTTATCGTAAATATAAAAAATACGAAGAGTTTATGTACGGATAGGTAGTGACAAAATATTTCTGAGATTACAAGAATGTAATTATTTCGTTCTATGCTGTGCTTAAAAAACAAATCGCTTGGATTTAGATCTAAAAAAACAAACTATTATAATCGATAAAACACTATGTTTTTTACAAAATTGGCACATCTAAATATAACATCAATGTACTGGTATATGTTTTAACGCATTGGCTTAGATATCACAACTTAATTAATTATAAGTAAAATATAAATAAACAGGTAAACTACGCAAAAGCAATTGTGTTTTTTAAAACATTGTATTGATAATTACAGAAGTTTTTCATAGTAGTCAAAAATCCAAACTTAAATTTTTGTGGTTGTAACACATAAGGCTTTTAAAGCGGCATAATTACTTTCTTACAGGTACATATTTTAAAATGATTTTTTACATGTTTGGCTCAAATTCTTTTTTAAAAAACACGTACCAAGAACCAAAGTCATATTTCTAAACGTCATTTTTAAATTGAAATATGTATATTGTTTTTAATTAAACCAGTTCTATATGATATTTTTTAAAAGCCTAGTTCTAGAAAAAAGAATTGTAATCTACAGGTTAAAAAAAAAAAAAAAGCAAACAGTAGACGTCTATGTGCATCATTCCATTAAATATTTTTTAAGATGGCAAACTGATATTTTCGTTCTAATGTTTTATCATTTAGTTTTTTTTTCGTGCTTATCAAATAATTTATCTGTTAATTCTGTAAATAGAAGAGTAAAAGCTAACCGCATTGTTCCGTATGAACTTACAACGACTTTGTACAGGAATACCGTATTGATGAGGCTGCAATCAACAAGCGTAGCCAGGAAGAGCCGCGGGAAGGGTAGTCTGTTTTTTTTCTAAAACGGGCAAAAACAAAATTTGCAATTGTACATACAGTCACCCTTCTCTTATGGTAACCTCTGCTAATATATACGTTTACACTTACCCTTAAACTGGGGCTTTATTTTTTTTATGTAAAAATTCTTTTTTATTTTTGCTGTACAAATTATATGGAGCCAATAATTTTGCTCCTCTCTAATGTGAACATCTGTCTTAATTATTAATATATCAATTTTTTTTTGCAATATTGAACATATAAAACATATTAAGAAATGTCAATTTTGGCCTCCGCACAATATATTTTATCTTTTTTGCGTTTTATCATTTAATTGGCTGTATTTATCTTAGTTATATCAGACAGGTGTTTAGATTATACTCTAATGTACAAACTGATAAAATTTGCACAAGATATTGCTATTACAGAAGACAGACTATATTTGTATTGTGTATTTTGTTAAAAATGCGTTTCCATTTTTTTAGGTTGAAATTTGTTTTTTAAAAAATCTTCCGCATCAAAAAAAAAATACCACGATTTTTTGAGGTGCACCATATTTATAGAAATAAGAGATTTGTTTCCCTTGTTTAAAACCCTCTCTGGTTACGCCGCTGACTTGTTTATGGGTTATTTTGTTACCATATCACAGCACATCTTTTCATTCCTTTTATTGCAATTTATAATTCAATGATACTAGTAGACCACTGAAGACATCGTATTACTGTTGTATGCGTTTCTTCCCATTCAATTCACTGGTTAACAATAACTTTACATTATAAATATCCATAGGTCGAGGATGGAAACTCCATGACCAAAAATGCCTATAGAACTGCTAGAACACAAATTTATATATTCTTCTAGCTAGTTTTTTTCTAGTAATAGTCTATATAGTCGACTTAAATCCTATTTTTCGTATAGCTGTTGCAAAATATTTTATTTTTGGCTAATATCTGCAACATACCACTTCTCTTTGTACAAGTTTGCTAGTAAAGTATACTTGATAGTAATTTTCAAAAATTTTAAGTTTTCTTCTTGGTTAGAATTTTTTTAAATTCTAAATTTTTCATTTTTTTTACAAAGTGACGATTGAAAAAAAAATAATACCAACTTGCACTACACATCCGTAATAGGAACGCTCTAGCTAAGCGCACTTTTGCAAGTATAAAAAACAAGCATATTACCACGTGAATTTTTCAGTGTAATTACAAAGTTCAAGAAAAAATTATTCTCTTATACCAGTAGAAAATTGCAGCAAGATGTAAAAATTAAATGTATATGCGTTGCGTATATAAACAATATAAAGTAAGCGTTAAAATATTATGTATGTTTTATATATTGGTTTTCTACAGGAAACTATCTTTGTGTAGGATTATTATCCAAAAAAGCCGTATCGAACAAAAAAAAAATTTTAGTACATACGAAAAAATGGCTTTTGTGTAAACAAAAACAATTAAAAAGAATAAAAATTTGAATAAAATATTTAAAGCAAAATTTACAGCTGGCCATATAAACTTTCTTTTTTTTTTTTGCTTTTATAATGTTGTTATAACATAAATATTGTTTTTTACAGAAGAATGCAACTAGTGATGCATTTCTTTTTGTATAAATTTGTTTAAAGTCCAGGTTTAAACTTTTTTGACTTTTAAATGGTGGCAAAAATAAAATATTCCACTTTTTTTTAATATCACAATAAATAAACAGTTTTTTTTTGGCTAGATTAATATTATTACAAGACTTATTACAGAAATGTATAAAATCAAAATTATTTTTTTATAAACATATTATGACCAATTTTAAAATATATATGAATAACTTTGTTTTATAAATTAAACCGATGCCTACTAATAGTTATGTTTTTTATCAAGTTTTACATCAAATATTTTTTTTAAAAAATTTGTAAAATTTTTCTGAGGTTTTTGACACGCATAGGTACCTTATTTGTCTTTTAACCAGTTCGATACGGGGCCATTTTTTGAATAAAAATTTAAAAATGGCTGAATATTTTATCTTAGATAAATATACATTTATTAAACCAAAGTTATTCTTAAAAAATAGAAAATGGTTCTTTAGCTGAGTTGAATGTCGTATTAAACCGTATTTATTTTTTTTATTTTTTTTCATGTGGAAACAGAGATTCAGTTTTCTTGATTTTTGGACGTACTTTTTCTATCTAGAAAGCACTACGTTTTTATCTGTACCAACTAATTTGTTTCAAAACAATAGGAGCTCATATTATTGTTAGTTTTCTTGGCCAAAGTAAAGGATACTATTACACAATCGCTAAGGTTAGGGTCATAGGTAAATTGGGTCTAAATTAGACCCACCCAAAAGAAACTGGTTAAAGCATGTATAAAAAAGCTTATCTAATATTTAATGCAAAACAAATATAGGCGTCAAATGAATAATACGACACCTTTTTAGTTTTTTTTGCATTTTTTTTCGGTGCTTACAGTTAAGACTACAGTATATTACATTACTAGATTAATTTTATGAGAAAGGATTCTAGAGCAACGCAAAGTACGGAACCGATTAGGCTGTTTTCTTTCCAAATGCCTAAGTGCAAACTTTGTACACATTACTCATTCCAGATTAACAGAATATTTGTTGTTTTGACGTTTATTTTTTTCGTGTTCGCAAGGATATTCTAAAAAAACATAATATGTTATCATGTAAATATATGTATCTAAACTTTTTACACTGTTTTTTTTGAATAGTATTTTAAGTTTTTCTGCAAATAAATTGGGCTAGAAAAAAAGAAAATACAGTTTTGGTTGCAGTAAAAGTTTTACAATTGTAAGCAATTTCAAGTTGTAAAAGTGTATTCTTTTATAACCTAAAATCAACAATTCTTTTTTTAAGAATCATAAAGCAATATGCATAAAAAAACCACTGCAGACTGGTCAAGAAAACTGGAGCAAATATTAGTATAAAATAAGCCGTTTTATTTTGCATGCTCAAGTGAACATGAATTATGCAGTGTAATAGACGTTTATTTTGCGTTACCTTGGTAAATAAAAAAATACAACCTGATCAAGTGGTTCACTTTATTTTATTGCTGTTTACTTTTGTTAAAGTATAACTGTATAGTTTTTCATAGTTTTTTATAGGAATTTTAAAACATATTTTAGACTGTTTTTTTGGTTAAGTAGTTAAAGTGTATTTTTCTAAGTTTTTGAGGCGACTATGTCAAAGCATATTACTGGAATTATATCAATGCATCGTAATAAAAATATCATACGCGAAATAGTTTTTTTTAAAGCAAAGTGTTATAAACATATATTTAATTTACTTTACAAAATTGAACGAAAAGTTTCTGTGTAACTAAAAATGTGACATATATATGGCAAAAACTATGCGCCTTGCACGTTTCATTAAATTAAAATGTATAAAGGCTACATAAATCCAAAAAAATTATAAACTAAAAAGTAATGTAAACATGCGGAAATATGTAATTTACTAAGCAGTGAAAGAGAAATCAACAATAAGTTTAAAAATCTAGCTGATAAACATATAGTAAAAAAATCTTTACAGTTTAGTACAGTTAAACATTAAACTCTATTACATATCTCAGCGTTTTAAAATTTAAAGTTTTACTGAGCAAAAAAAATTTGATATATTAATCAAACTCTAAGAAAAATTTTTATTTTTTGTTACAAATCTAAGTTATGCATTTATTGAAGAACATGCTTAAATGAATAGATAAACATTGTACAAGGAATTAAAAAAGGGCATTTAAAAGATAGTCGTTTTTTACAATGAGTTAAGAAAAACACTTATACGTAAATTAAGTAGCCCGATATTACATCATACAAAAAAAGCATAGCAATGTTCTGTACACTTTTTTATACTTAGATATTAAACAAAAAACTCTCATCTTGTAGCAAGATATATAGGTAGTCCCAACCATACACGCTTACAATGCATTCTAAACAGTGTATTCTTTTGTCATGTTAAGATCTCATTTGGCATTTAATGTGTCTCGTTGTAAATATCAAACATTATTTTTTTTTGAAGTTTTATAGTATTAAAGATAACAATTTACTGTAGCACAGACGGATTTGTACTTAAAAAGACACTCTTCACAGGTTTAACACTAAAACAAAAGTAAAATTAATGGCGGTTTAAGCATACTTACCATTTGTCGGTTAAAACTAAAAATTAACACAAAAAAGAACGTAAATGACTTTACACGTATTGCGGCATAACAGAATTCATTAAAATTGCAACAAAATTTTAGATCAACTCTTGCATGAAAGTTTTTTGGTTTTAAGTTTTTTTAACAGTCTTTTTTTATTTTATTATGGTGTTCCGTAAAAATGCAAAAACTAGTCATTGTTTCTATGTAGTTTTTACAGATACACTGCTACTTTGTGATTTCACGTACAACAGTTGCTTTGTCGTCACATATGGTGGTATGAATTAGCCTCGTTTTCCCTGCACCGGCGTTGACTAGGTCTAAACGCAAACGAAATATATTGATTAGGAACCTTTGCTAGAATATGTTTTTTTTAGAAAAGTTTTCTTTTATATTAAAAAAAAAATATTGCAAGCGTAAAAACCTGTAATTTTGCATTTTACTACAATAAAAAAAAAGCAAAACACGTCTAAAATAACAGTGTTTGTAAAAGCACAAAATGCATAATTGGTTGCCTTACTTAGCTATATAAAAAATAAAAAAGGTACATGGTACCGCATACGGCTGTATTTAAAAATACCTAAAATTATATATATATGTTACCGGCAATATGTATTTTTAGGCAAAGTAGACTTTGCCTAAGACGCTAGGCAAAGTGAATTAATTATTATAAAAATAATTAATTGGTTTATATTGCCTAGGAAAAGCATACTTTATATTAAAATTGAAATATAATTAAATCAAATACATTATAGCGTTATCTTGTTTATGATATGAATCGCCATTAATAATAATGCAAAGCACATATATATTAAAGATAACGAAATCCTAATTAAGTGATTTATATAAATACAAAAACATTTTATTTGACGATATATTCAGATTTGGCAAGTATGTACGGCGGAAATGAATTTAGGGCAAGGAAGACATAATTAAGAAAAGAGAACAACGAAAACGAGCAAAACCTGTCAAAAACAGTCATTTGCCCGGTTCTATGATTATTTTATCTTTTATAGTGTTAAAATTAGCCATAAATATCTTTTTGCTGCAAACGGTACTTTTATAATTTTATAATAAAAAATGTGTCAATACCCGTGTTTTTTTTATGTTGACTGATTCGACATACTAGTTTAGAAACATTATACAGTAAAGGATTTTTATCTGTGAATAACAAAGTATTCTCGTGCATTGAAATATGGATTCATAGTTACCATGCTTGTATAATCTCTGTTAGTAGATATTCAATTTTAAAACATATTGCAATTTTCGTAAATTGACCTCGGGCAAATATATGCGTAAGCATTTCATTGACTTAACCAAAAACTATAAAAATCAGATTTAATATGTGAATATCACCACAAAATAATTTAAAGTTCTATTTAATCTTACAAGTTGTCATTTATAGACCAATTTACAGATATATGTCTAAAATCCACAATAAATACTTTCAAAATTATAACAAACGGATTTTACGCAAAAAGTAACAAATAAATGTTTTATTTTTATTCATTCGCATAATACCAAACTATATTACGTCTTTTGCTAACAAGGGAACAATAATTATATGTAGAAAAAACAAAGAAAAAAAAATTCTTTATAAAATAAATCAAAATATTCTTACTTCAATTGATCATACAGATCATTTTAAGATGTCTATAAATAACATATATCTTACAATATTTTTCCATAACTGTAAATACACATTGAAAATAATAAAAAGAGTCCAAATTTTGTTCATCTATATCTTTGAAGCGTTTAATATAGGTTCAGTGTTTTACTGTTGTGCTTCCTAGCACTCCGTATAAAATATCGCTTAAATTAGATGCGATCTTAATAGATTTTATTTAGTATTATAAAGAGACAAATATGCAAGTAAATATTTTAATTTAATATGAT
>JAQFYM010001115.1:0-39507 GCA_034694785.1 Agrenia bidenticulata | reverse complement strand
GGTGCCTCCCCCTTTAGAAAAATTTTTACGCCTGAATTTAAGGGGGGGGGGTCTTTTTTTGTGGTGAGATATTTTTCATTTTAAGAATCTAAAAAAAAATTATAAATACAAATTTTATCAAAAAAAAATTAAAAACTAGAAAACATCCAAAAACAAGGTCTTAAAGCCCAACTTTTACAAAAAACACTGACTAAACCCTGGATCAAAAATTCCTAAGTACGCCACTGCTCCAGCACAACTGGTTTGTAATTTTTAACAAATAATAATTTCAAACTAACCTTTTTAAGAATAGCTTGCAATTGTAACGTAAGCTTACTACAACTAAACATAGTAGTATGTGTAAAATTATACTGTTGCGCGCCAAAACGGATACCTGTCCGAAACAGTTACCGACGGATGAATTTTTCTTTTATAAAAACAACACGGATAAAAATTAACAACAATACAAGCGAAAATTGCGTTTTAATAATAATAAAAAATATTTA
Source organism: Agrenia bidenticulata (assembly GCA_034694785.1). Lineage (NCBI taxonomy): Eukaryota > Metazoa > Arthropoda > Collembola > Entomobryomorpha > Isotomidae > Agrenia > Agrenia bidenticulata. Next base: position 39,022 of record JAQFYM010001115.1, on the reverse strand, counting down.
TATAACTAATTTTTTTTTTAAAACGATTTTTTTATAAATTTTCAAAAAAATAATTAATCCACATTTTATCCTACCCGCGCCAAGTTTTTATTTTTTTTTAAGTTTTTGTACCTAATTAGTTTTTTAAGATATGATATTTTTCTTGGCAGTAAAATGAAATTAATGGTCGGTACCCGTTTTGGCACTGGTAACTTTATTTCGCGACAATAACATTTCAGTTTTAAACAATCAAGTTTGGAAACGGTTACTAACTTATAAGTTGTGTTAGGTAACCTGTACTTTAGATAGCGACTAAAACTATAAAAAAACCAAGTATTTTTTATTGATATGTCTACAAACACGGTACATCAATTATGCTTCAAATTGAGACAAAAATTTTATTTGGTTGCTTATTTATATTCGCTGTCTATATTTATTCTTGTAAAAAAAACCTTAACAACAGCTGGTTTTTTATATCTTAAGGCAGTTTCTACAACACGCACGCTAGTAAAAAGTTCTGCCTATACTTTTAATACTTATTTGCTTATATTTTTAGATTACATTTTTACATACTATTAATTACAATCAATGTTTAGTTGTTAATTTCGCGCTTAATTAAGTTCTAAAATAAGCAATTTTGTAGCCGTTCTTGCAGGTTTTATTAAATAAAAAAAAATGTTTCACCTTTGCTTTTTTACCTCATTGTTTTCTTTTATCACCTGTTAATAATGATTGTCTTGGATATTAGTATAATAATATCAAGAAGATGCTCAAAAAACACAAAATTCAAAGTTTTGGGTAAGCATACATATTGAAAGCAAATAAATAATAAAAATATAGCAGGACTAAAAGCGAAGTACCAATCAGTAATTTAAAATAGTAACAATCTAAAATATAACCTAAGATTTACGGTTTAGAAGCAAGATCCATTACTACAAAAAAGTATGAAGTGTACCTAGCTGCTTAATGAACGTTTCTTAATATTTTTTCAGTGACATACTATCAGTTAATGAACAATTCACATACTAATAAAATAAAAGAAACCTTTTAGAATATGAGTCCATCATTCAACATGGCTTTTTTGTTTTTATATACGTGTTTTTTTGTGTTGATTAATCTAAACTAAGTACACGCTACCCGGTGGCCGTACCGCTTATAAAAAAAAAATTACTGTCTTTTTTTTACGTAAAAAATACACGCATACACTAGAGAAAGGGCTATAAAAAACAAAATATTGTAGCTTAGTCAAAATATTATAATTATGTAATGTATTAGAAGTAGAAATCATATTTATAATAATAACTTGTTTTTTTATTTTTCCCTTTTGTGCCTCGAACAAAAAACCAGCAAAATAAAATATATACAGATTCTAGATACACAAAATTTTTTTTGATCAGCAGATTATATAAAAAAAATGTTCGTGTTTAACGTATGTAATCGCGATCTTAAAATTTAGCATACCCACCTTAGCCATACTATTTATGGTTATCATCGGCGGGTTGAATTTTTCTATTTTGTGCAATATTTTGATTGCCTTTAAAATTTTTTGCATATTGAAAAAATCTTTATATAAGGTTGACCATTTTTTACACCTAAATATATAACGTCCGGATTCTAAAAACTTGTTTTCTTTGTATTTAAATAACACCATGTAAATAATAAAATTTTAAACTTGAAGTAAAAAATCAACACAAAGAAAACAACAACAAAAGATACATAATCATGCGTACTTTGGTTATTCAAAACTGCATATAAACTAACATTTAAAAGCTAAAAAGCAATAATTCAATACATTTAACTACATTTATTTAATTCTCGTAAAATTTACCCTATATAAACAAATAAAGAAAATATAATTAAATAAATTTGGTGGTTGTGTTTCTTACATTTACAAATTTATTAAATCTGTGTCCCAAACTAAACATTTTAAAAACGAAAACTTTTGTTAAAAGTCTTATTGTCTTATTATAATAACCTCTTCTTTTTATATCCAGTATGTTTTTTATTGATTTGCTATGCCAAAACATTTAGAAATATAAAAAAAAGTTTATAATATTTCTCAATTATAATTATTTGTTTTTTAACCTTTACTAACAAGTATATTATACATATAACAAAAAGGAAACTTTTTTGTAAAAAAATAAATACTATCTACAATAAATTTGTTTTGTGCATAATATTCTGTAACAGCCTCACGTGGCTAACTAATTTTTTTTTGTCAACTTAAAAACATCTTATGTTTTTATATTTTTGTCTTAATTGTCATTATGGGCACATCAAAAGAAATAACATCAAAACACATTTTTACAATTTTGGTTTTTATGATGCAACAGTCTTTTTCTACAGAGATTTACAACCAAGTATAAAAACAATATATACAGTATTTAATTCCAGGGGACTTAGAACCGGATTAAGATTCTTTAAATTGCATTTTTCACAAATATACTACTCAAATTGGTACAAAAAAACATATGTATATTGGCTAAAAAATGCATTATACACTGCTGTTTTGATATTTTGTATTGAAAAAATGTGATTAAACAGCGTATCGAAAATCCTGAAAATACCGCTATAGTTATACGTAGTAGTAGGGTAGATATAATAAAATATACATTTTATACATAGTAAAAAAGGTATATAAATGTAAACAATTACAGAAAACTAGTACTTTTTTGTGTAACAATTTGCAATAAATATGAATACAAGAAAGAAAGAAAGAAAACCTGCAAACATCAGGAACCGCAAAAATACTGTATTTTTTTATATAATGTTTTGTGCAAAACGTACTTGCTGCTTAAAGATTTTCTATTTTACACGTTTAAGATCGAAAATATATAAGCTTTTGTAATTCAAAATTTTATGCTATAAAAGACTACAATTTAGTAGAAGTGCAAATAACAGTGCTTCAAACTGATTTTTATTTTTTTAAAAAAAACTATGAAGTTTTTTATGATTTGTCGTAAAATTGTAAATTCTTTGATTTATATATTACAAATATGTTTTCACTATGATTTTTAAATGATATTTTATTTTTTTTTATGTGTACATGGATTCTAACCTGTTGCTGTTTTGTTATTCTACATTTTCATTTGCTGTATGATACTGTATAAATGTAGGGTTACATTAGATGTGTTTTTTTGTACAAATTTAGATATTACTATATATCTTAAAAAAAAAAATAATTAAAGTAATAATGTTAATAACCGCACTTTTTAGATAAACAAAAGTAGTATGTTTTAGTACTATTTTTGCGAAGAAAATACTTTTTACAAGTATATTTTTATGTTTCTACTTATACTAATTACAGCGTTAAGCAAAAAAAATTAAAAAAATATATTGAAAGAAAAGTTGAAAACTTAGCATGAAAAAAACAGCGTTTACAAATAACGGCAAAAAACTGTTGATTTTACGCATTTGTATTGGATATAATGCAAAACACTTCTATTAAAAATTACAATTTTACACTTAGTTATCATAATACAAAATAAAAAAAAATTAAACAAATTTTTCTGTTGACACTTTACTAATATGTTATTATCTTGGTAAGTTTATGTATTTATTTACCTATAGTACAAGAATAAAAGAAAAATTCTTTACTTTTTTTCAGGTATTTTTTTAGATAGTTTTTTTTATGTATTTTTTTAAAACATGGTAAAAAAGTTATAGGTTTTGTAAAATTAACCAATGCCCAAAAATGAAGATTTCTTACCATCGTTTTTAACCCAAATGTTTCAGAATAAAAATCTATTATGAAGAGACAAGATTCCTGAATAAAAAGTAGGAACTAATGAATTGTGCCAAAAATGTAATCTAAAACATAAATTTGGCAAGCAAAAGTAACGAACTGATCTTCTAATATCGTTTAATGACTAGCTTAAAATCTAGGGCAATAAAAATGCAAATAGAAATACGTCACGCAGTTAAAATATTAATAAAAAAATTTTTGCAAAAAATTAGGAAAAAAACCAAAATAGGTATATGCTGCAATTAAAGATTTTTGTGTTACAGAAAAAAATAAAGCCTTTAAGTGTAGAAGACCCCTAATATGTAAAAATGCATACGACTTTATAGCAGAAAAAAGGCAAAAACGCCACAAAATTACAATAGAGCAATGTGGAACAAAAAAATCTATACGTAATCATATATAAAATTCTTAAAACAGAAAAAAATTAGCAGAGCGTGTAATTGATTCTATACAGAGAAAAGATCGAAAAGTTATATATTAATGACAAAGAGCATAATATTCTAAAGCGTAATTTTTAAAAGTGGAGTAATAGAAAGAATTATAAAAAGTCACACCGAAAGTCTCGAAAATAGAATTTCAACAGCGTTCTACAATAACCTTAATAATATTAATCAAAAATTGCAAAATAAATCCTTTTTTAAGTTATCTAAAATAATGAAATTTTTTGACCGCAAAACAAGTAAAGGATACTTATTGTACAAGATTACTTATATTTTTTTTTATTTTTGTTTACCTGGTCTAAATGCGTTTTTTACCTACCAATTGTATTTATAACGTTTTCCAGTTGCCTTTATGATATATTTATATACCTGAATATGTATACTTTTGTAAAAAATTGCATGTGCTTACAAAAAAAAAAAAAGCAAAAGCAATTCGCAATTCTCAAGTACATGATTATATACATAAGAGAATTTTGCATAACATAAGTATAAAACTTCAATTACTATATTTACATTCATCATTTGTGGATCCTGTATCAGGTGTGGATTTTCGTTTTTATAGCTTATATTACGACAGTAAGTCACAAGATGAAAAAATCAGAGAGTGTATTGTATTTAAATACTTTAATATAAGCAAACGTATGCGTATGCGCTTTAGTGTAAATAAATTGAGATCTGTATAGTTATTTTTGCTAAAAGCTGTTTATACAGTTTTTACTAAATCCCTTAATCAGAAGTTTCTGAAGTATGCTATAATATTTGTCGCGTTGCAAAGTATGAAACTTAATATTAAAAAAAAGAAAGGCAACAAAATATTAACTAGTAATGTTTAAATGCCTACAGGTTTGTATTAAAGCAAGTACATGTAAAATCATAGTCCATTGACAGTTTTTATATACTTAACGTAATATTAAACATTTCTTATCTGCATAAATGTAGTTTGTTATATAATTACATTCATTGCGCAATATAACATAAATTTATGAAATTCGTGTAATTTTGTAGCAAGAAAATTTCTGTATAACTGTTGTCATGCACGCATGGGCTCATTGTGTAACAATAAAAATACAAAAGACTTTTTAATACTGTCTAAAAAGAGACAAGGGACACAAATCTTGCAGTATCTCTAATTTTCTAATAAAAAATTTGTAGCCTATAAAATTATTAGGATATTTAAAAATTATGTTTTTTTCTTTGGTTTTGCACTGTAAGCGTAAAAAAAAAAACTATTGAATTACAAACAAACCTCAATAAATAAATACATGCTCGTTATAATACAAAAAAGTATTCAAGAAAAATAAAGTTTTGCAAGACTACTAAAAACTTTCCAAACTGAATTGTGCGTTTTTGTGCTCAAAGCGAACTGCAAATTTGCATTTTTTGTTTCTTTTATAGGTTTTGTTTTGTTAGATATAAGTATAATCAAATTTGATTTACTTACATAAATTTACTTTATTATATGTTTTTTTTACTTTAAATTATTACTAAATTATTTTTTCTTTAATCTCTTACAACAAATGATTTACAACAATGAACTTATGTTGTAATACAAATTTAAGACATAAAAATGTTTAGTAAAGTTTTTTATTCTAAATAAAATATGTTTAGTCACAAAAGCCTTTTATCCACTTACTCGATATATCCAGAAGCTCCTAAAGACAACACTGAGCCCGGCAATAAATTTTTTTATGGCCCTCTTATCAAAGAAAAAAATGATAACGTGTATTTTTTTTGAAGGACGAAAAAACAATATGCTATATTTAAAGCAGATATTTAAAACTTTTTCTATGGTTGGCATATAATTTTTTGAGGCCTTACTTATACTTAAATGGCAATCTGGTCTTTTTTTTTTTTTGTTTTCTGAGGGGAATGGGATTTTGACTTCTTAATGAGTTTCTTAAAAAGCACCACTGGCTATATCCTAAGACTCACATAAAAAGATTTGCTTATTTTGCATACTAAATATTATAATAATACAATCGAAAAAACTATAAAGATTGAATAATTCTGTTTACAATAAAAAGCAAACAAATTTTACAGGTTTATACATTGACCTTTAAAATTGTATCAAATAATATTTTTTGGATTATTTTTTCAGTCTATCTGCTCTTAAGAATCTAATAATAATATGTAAACGCTAGTAGAAAAAAAACTTAATAAGTGTTTTGAAACCATAAAAAAGTTATGGTACGGTTTTAGTCTCAATAGTTGTAAATATATTTGTTTTGTATTGCCATGTTTAAAATCCTTAACCGAAACTTGTAGGGTGTTTAGATGCACAAGTTACGAAAGTCACCCTTATGTTTTTGAAAAAAAAGCTGCATGTTAAAGGCGCGTTCCATTTTATTCACATAAGTGATTCACTATAGCGAAGATTTACTATAGTGATCTTTTAATTTTTTTTTTTTTATTGTTCCAAGAAAATCACTATAGTGAAATTCGCTATAGTGTTTTACTTTAGTGAAAATTCACTATAGTGGTTGACTATATTGAATTTTCACTATTGTGAATTGATGGTATAAAAAAAAATGGAACATACTTAATTTTTCACTATAGTAAAAATTCACTATAGTGAAAATTACTATAGTAAAAATTTATTATCGTGGAATATATTTTATTTTTCACTATAGTAGAAATTCACTATAGTGAAACTCTAGACCCTATTTTAGGGCGCATCTTTCGCTAAAGTGAAAAAAATGGAACGCGCCCTACAATAGATTTTTTGTAAAATATCCGCAATATGCTAAGACTTGTGTAAACTTAACCATCTGAGGATTCAAAATATAAAAAACATCCACGAGAAACAAAAAAATACAATACAATGAAAAACTTATAGCTTGGCGTGCATCTAAAGGCTTATCGCAACAAGCCAGATGCTCCTAACAATTCCTATCTAGTTATTTTTTTGTCTTTAGCTAATGTTATTTCTAACAGTATTCTAATCATTGAGATGAAATTTAACTAATCGTAGTCAAAAAAAAATCTTGCTGGCATATTAATTCATTTCACAATTTTTTTGAATTTATACTGTATTTTACTAGCACAATAGCACGTAGTAAGCTTTAATTTTTTTGCAAAGATTTTTATGTTTGCATATTGACAAAAAAAACAAAAAAAGTTTTTTTTTTTACATTTTAAAAACTGTGGATACCACAAAAACATATATTACTAGTTAAACACAGTTCTAAAGTGAAATAACAGTTCTAAGAAGAAAAAACAGTCTTTTAGCGATGTTAAAAAAGTAACTGATAAGTCAATATAACAATCCAAGACAAAAACTCAGCATTAAACCCTGTCTTAAACAAACGTATAAACTGTTGTAAAGTTTTGCTGTTAACTTATCAAAACAAGTCTTTCTTACCAATTATGAATTTTTCAAGTGACTTTGAATAATGTTTTCTGAAGGCCAATATTTTTATCCCGCTTTTTATTACAAATTTGACCTTAAATTTTCTTTACGTAATCTTTACTAAAAAATTGGTAATATAACAAATATTGCAAACAAAAGTTCAATTTAAATGCAACCTTTTTATCTATAAAAATCTATATTTGTGTCTTTCCGCAACGCCAAAAATACTTTAAAAGTGTGTATTGATACAAACACAACTAATAAAGAGTGAGGGCTCCATATGACAACAACTTATAATCTAGTCTTAGCCAGTTAATTATAAGCAACAGCTACATGTTTTAAGACTTTTTATAACCGATATCCTACATTTAATTCTTCTTTATAGTGACACAAAGTGCAAAAAGTGGGCCTCTTTTATAGGCGGACCCTGGGTAAAATTATCCTTTTATCCCCTCTTTGACAGGCTCTGGATAAACCGCACTTTTTTGTATCGTTTTTTTATTTATTTTGCAGTTAGTTGCGATTTTTAAGTTATCCTTTTGTCTGTTTACCGACTACATTTATTTCATATATGAAAGACATAAAATGAAAAAAAGAACGTTAGAAATCTACTTTAAAAAACACAAAAACTTTAAAATTACATAAAAACATTCATGGTTTGTAAAAGCGTATTTAGAAGGTATCATTCAGCATACTATTCACAAAAATTTACTAAATTTTTGTACAAGAAAAATCAAAACGGTTGGAAATTTGCACTGGAAATCAAAAATATGGAATCCATAGCGTAGTAAACTGAAAACAAGAGTCAAAAAAATTGAGCGCTTTAATTTGATTAAATCGCAGTATCCGACTGTAAAATGTGTAAACCGCCCTGTTAATGGTGTCGGATTATAGAACCGCAACTGTATATCAAAAAACTAAAATAAATAAATTTATTAATAATAAAAAACAAATAAAAAAGCATAAAACCAAATTCTACAATAAAAAAACGTAATAATTTACTTGCACAACCTTTGAGTACCAGTAAAATTTATGATCATTATAAAAAACAGTAAAATAGAAAATATGCAAAAACTATTAAAAACTATTTTTTATTTTCTTTTGAGCATATATAAAAAAAAATATCTCCCTTATAACGAAAATACAAGCCAGCATTCTTCCTCGTACTAGATATTTGAAAAGTACCTCTGATCTAATATATTTAAAAATTTACAAAAATACATCATACAAAGAATTAATGCAAAATACATTTTTGCGCTCTAAAAGTGTTTTTGATATACTTTAATACCCCTTATGAAAATTTCTTTTGTACTTTCTGTAATGTTATGGCCCTAGGCATTTTTTTTAAAACTATTTTTACTTAATTAATAGCTTAAAAAGCAGGTAAAGTCATATTTTTTGTTTAAAAAAACCATATTTTTGTTTTTTCTTGCATTTTTGGTCATTAATTAGCAATTATGCGATTTCTTATTGTTTTTTACAAGCAAGCCCTTAGTCAAACTTTTTCACGAAAAAATTGTAATTTCCACAAATTTTTGTAACTTCAAAAAAAAATGTAAATTGTGGCCTAAAAAAAGGGCTGGGTATCAATCGTAGCTTATCAATAATCGATTGATTATTTCTTATCGATAAGCTTAAACATTAGCCGCCACTATAAATGAAAGGATAAAAACGAAATAATAATAGAAAAAGGCAGTAAACAACGGCAGTACTTTACAATTAAAACAATAAAAATCATTTGCATATTGTATATTTGTAATTTACCACTTGCAGAGAATTATCGATTTTAGATCTTTGTTTACATAAATACACATACCACTAGGTATGTTGCACAAATCCATAGAATTTTTATATGTATATCATCATTTTTATTAAGAAGACATTTTCTCGATTTAATCGTATAATATCAGTGAATAAAATGCAAATTACTTAAAATCATACCAGTAGGTTCGTTAGCGTAAATATTTTATTTATTATAACTATAAAGGATCATAGATGACAATCACAAAAAGGTTAATATTGTGTACGAATATGGAATAAAATAAACATTAACGAAGCAGGTAAACCAAATAATTAGACTGTCTAAATAATTTTTCAATTGTTAATGATGACAAACTATATCTATATTTTGTGTTAGGAGTAATGGAACAATGTTTGCAAATACTCTTTTATATTATAATTTTATAGTTTATATACAAAATAGTGTTTTTTTTAGGGTTTTGGTAAATTATGTTAGATGTACGCTGATGGTATTTTTATGTTCCTAATATTATAGGTTAAATATGACTTTGTTATAAAGAATATTTAAAAGTAAAAAGGGTTTTAAAACTAAAATACATATCTTAATTGAAACGTTCTTTTTGTCATTATTGATTTTATCATAAAAGTAGTAATAAGATTATTGACTGATGATACTTTTACCTGTTTTTCTTTTATTGTTGTTTAATATGGTGGTCATTTACCATTTCAAGGTATAAGTAATGAAAATACTACAGATCCGTATTGACGGTAATGATCTGGTTATATAATTTTTTTTTTGTGATATTTATCGATTAGATCAATAGCTATCGATACCCAGCCCTACCCGTAGTCAATCATTTTACAATTTTGGGCTAGGAAATATTGTAATCTCATTTTTAACATTATTGCATTAATGGTTGTAAGGTAAAATACTGCCACCATAATATTACTATACCATATTCCAAGCCTATCTATTATACAGGTCTTCCGGATTGCGTAATGCAATATTAATATATGGCCATACAATACATGCAATACATGGGAAAAATGACTTTGCATATTTTTTATCATATTTTATATTTTTAGCACATACTTAAAAAACAATAGTGACTCCGATATTTTTTTTGTTAGTTGTTTTTGGATACTGTGCGGCTGAAGACTTTTATAAAATATTGAATCGCTCTTTTTTTGATTATTTTTTTAGTTGGCTTCGTCTTTTTTTACTCTTGTATGTTTTTTATTCTATTACATTTCGGTATATAAATCTTTACGCAATTCTTCATACATAGCCTGGGGTGAAACCCGATTACCTATTTTGCCCGAAAAAAGTCGGTTATTGGGTACCCGATCCCGACTCGACGCCCGAGAAATCTAAAAAAAACCGATCGGGCAATTATTTTTAGAATTATTACGGGAATTTAATAATTTTATGCTTTCTTATTTTCTCATAAATGATATCAGACGTAACTAAACATATGCAAAACGTCCCGAAATAAAAATTATGCAGGAGTACACAAATTTTTGTACAAAAGCATGTTTTGTACAGCCTAAATAGAAGTTCTGCGCATTTTTTAGAAACAAGATTAGTTTTTAACGTATCCCTAGCAAAAAAAGATAATATATATAAATATATAAGATTAATCGCCTAGTAACTATCATTTGTATTTTTTATATTACGTTTTTTAACTTGCAAAAAAAATGATTTTTACAATGCCCGACCCGAATATTGCCCGATCCCGACTTTGCCTAACCCGTTTCTCGAGATTCCTGCAAAAACCCGATCGGTTTTCAACCCAGTACAATGCTAAAAGTGAATCTCTTTTCTTTCTGAATTTTCAAGTTAGTTTTTCCTTCTTTTAAGTCTCTTCCAGTAACCCTTGTACACTTCCAAAACCATAACCTGTCATGTAAGATCTTTTCAAATTGCAAATGACACAATATGGTGTTATGTAAAAGCGATTTCAATTGCAAATGACACCATTTGGTGTCATGATAAAGTCATTTCGAATTGCAAATATCACCATATGGTGTCATGATAGGGTGTTAAAAAATGAATGATACAATCTGCATTTTACAGTCTAAAATAAACCAAAATATACAAAAAAAACTCTATACAATTTAACAAGATGCACTTTAAAAGTATATTTATATCTATTACTAAAATAGAACAAACATAAAAAACAATTACCCGTTTAAAACTTAACAAACACTATAGATCCTGATTGCATTGAACAATTCTTTATGTATTTTTTTAAGATGGAACAGTTCCTTTATTTCTAAATGTTTTTATAATTTTTATGTTATATATTTATGTGTATATATTGCTACTATACCATTTCTTTTTAATACCTAATCGTATGACCAAATTCGCACCAAAATTGTATACATTTAGACTCTTTCTTACTAGATATGTGATAGTTGCTGTACTTACCTGATCTTATGATAGCCAAGTTCATATTCCTAAATTTTCCTTTTCCTCGCCATCAATTTCTTTCTTTACATCTAAAAGTGCATGCAAATTAAACGTAAAGATTATGGGATCGTTATAAAGAATTTGTAGATCTAAGGTTAGGCACTCATGGGTAGAGTAGACTTTTTATATTTACTCTACTCTACTCTACCCTACCCATTACAAAATAAAAATACTCACTCTACTCATGAGTACCCATGGGTAATAGGTAAGATTTTTGCACCCTAAAATAATCTTGTAAACGACATTTTTGTGATTTTTACATTAACATTTTTTAATGGTAACCGAAAATGCCTAAGATTGGTTAAAAATGTAGTTAGAGTATTTATTAGTTACATAAACTGTATAGACACAATAAATACATACTCGGGGTAATATGTAAAAATTAGAAAAAACAGAAATAGTTATGATTAAAATAAATATTCTTAATGTCATAACATACATAAAAACATACTATTTGCCTGAAACACTACTTTTTTTGTAAAGCCTAAAATGCAATCTTCCTTTTTTTGATATAAGTTTATCTACATAACTATGTCAAAATATAAAATTAATGTAAAAAATAATAAAAAATATGTAATATTTTACTTCACAAGTAAAATAAATCCTTCACGTGCACACTAAATAACACGTATCCATGGCTTACATATTAATAGTTTTAAAAAAATATGTTTAACCGTATTTTTTTTTTTAATTTTAATAAATAGATAAACCTGGACAGTATCAAGAAAAAAAATTTAATCAGTCCTCTTATAAAAGTATCTTTTTAACAGTATCATGAATTTTTTTTACTATAAATATTCTTCTATAGTCACTCTGTCAGTAAAAAAGACTTGAATCATTTTTTTTTACAAACGTCAGCAGACATTACTGTTTAAAAATTTTTATAAAGTAAAAGTTTAATTTATTGGATTTTAGAGGACCCTTGCTTTCAGTTTTAAACATGTAGTTAAGCAATTTTTTTGCAATCCTAGTCGTATTCTATAAATATCGATTTAGTTATTATTAAATTCAAGTATGCATATTTGGCAAGTATAAATACGCGGCCTATTAAAAAAAACAGCCTATTATTTTTTTGTTTTTGTCCTAAATTTACAAACACATCTTAAAAAGAGTGATCGATATAATGGGGAACTCAAGGCTTACATAAACTGATACTCTAAACCATCTAAAAATATGATCAATAAAGGGTGTTTTTTTCGGCAATATTTATAAAAAGGTATTTTAAGAATCTTATGCTGATTTTATAAACATTTTGTATAATTGGTTCTTCTTCTCGTCTTTGAATCACTTAACACGTGGAGTACTGATATGCCGAAAATCATTTCGCTGAAAAAATGATCAAAAATAATTAGAAAACTCAAAAATAATTAATAAAAAATTTATAAAAAATTCTAAAAAATTTCTAAAAAATATCAAAAAAAATATTAAAAAATTCAATTAAAAAATCTTAAAAAATCACCAAAATAAGAAAATGGTTTCGATAAACTGGATTATGGAAAAGCAAAACTATCAAGTGCCAATCGTAAATAATTATATGATTCGAACTGAAAAAAACCGAAACAATGCAATAAATTTTAGGAAATGTATAACTTCTGGCTGTCCGGCAAGATAGAAAACTAAAAATAATACTATGCAATGGACGAAAGCCCAGCATAACCACGGGATGATCGTGTACTAAAAAATAAAATGCAACTTAGAGAATATGCTCAACAATATATTTTTAACTCGCCTACTATAACTTCAAATAATATTTACAGCGCCTCCCTACAGGAATTATCTTTATATTATAATTGGAACCGGTCAATTATCTGTCAGGTTCTCTCCTTTGATTCCCAAAAGACAAATATTTATAGATGGGAAACTAAACTAGGCAGCCCGGAGATATAATTAAATATAGTTGACTTTAATATGAATGATTTTTATTTACCAGATGAAACTACTTTTTACCTATATCACGAGTTTTTACCAGATATAGTAATTATTATGGGCGTTGAAAGTTATCTTAGAATATTCACTATTACAAGAAACACTTTAATCCACATGGACGGTACGTTTAATTCGTCATCGATTATTTTTAAGCAGCTTTTATTGTTCATGGAGAATTTGGCGGTCATTGTTTTCCTTAAGTAAATACATTTTTAAATTTTAAAACTGAATACATTTATACTAAAGTGTTTAATATTTAAAAAAATGTACTTGAAAATAAAAATATAATACTTGATCCAACGATAATTTAAATTAATTTTGAGCCAGCTGTGTATAATTCGATATTAACAGTGTTTCCACGCGCAACAGTTAACGGGTGTTTTTTTACTTTGAGCAAACAATATGGAGGAAATTGCAAAGTTACGGTTTAGTCGAACTTTATTTAAATAATGAAACTTTTTGCAATGTTGTAGAACTCATTTGTGCTCTTTCTTTAGTGCATATTCTCTGCATTGATAATTGTTGGCAATACATAATTCGAATTTGCCGTTATATCAATCCACGTATCTCAGAATTAATACAATATGTTTCCAATAACTAAATCAACAATGCGCGTCCTTTATTTTCGCGTGATGAGTAGTGCCATTATGAAGGATTGCGCAGAAGAACTAACAATGCACAATAGGGTGTACATTCGTAGCTTAATAGATATATCAACAAGAACAATGTTTCCTTTACGGAACTAGTAGGGGGTCTACTAAGAAAATCGAATTGTCTTTGACATAATGCTCTCAAGGCTTGTAAATCGGGGTTATAAAAAATCAAGAAAAAGGATTTTTTTAGATCAGGATTTATAACTACGTAATCGATGGGATGATTTTACAGAAAGGTGAATCAAGGTGATTGAGTTACTTATCGGGTCAAGAAATTTGCTAAAACTTAATTTTTAATTATTCTTTATAAAAAAAAGATAAAAGCAAGTAATACCTTTATTTTATTATTGATTAATACTTTAATATTGCTATAATTTTTTTTAAAAAATAAATTAAAGCAACATGATAATTACTTATAAAAAAAGGATTTTACAAACTCTATGTAATTATTTGTCAATAAAAAATATATAAGACACTAACTTTTTTTTGATTAATACTCTATTATCGCTGTTTTTTAAATATAAATAAACATAAGGAACATATAAAAAATTGTTATGCGTACAGAATAATGAAACTCCACGTCAATTCTGTGTAAATTTTTAACTATGCTTAAATAGGTTAAAATTTATATACGGATGACCCCAACTTCGGCATAAAAATACAAGAAAATGAGGTGGCTCTTTAGCAAAAAAAAATTATATGAGTTAATATTTGTAATAAGCTTGATATCTCACATCTTAACTAATGATATTAGCAACTAGAAAAAAGCAGTATTGTATAATATAAAAATTTAGCACAAGGTAATCTGCCTGACTATAAGCTTTACATGGATTGTATAAAAATACATAAAGAAAACACATAATAAAATTAAAAATTTTTTAAAGATGGAAGCATTTATACTCAAGTACATTTTCAAATTAAAATTATTTTAAAACTTAAAGAAGTATCTATTACGTATCGTGTAATGCTATTTTTTTATAATAGATAGATTTGTTGTACAAATCTGTAAAAAATAAATCAGTTTTTCCCGTTAGTAAAATGTTAATATAAGATAAATACACGTTTTGTCGTATGAATTTGTATTATCGCTTCTTGTGTTTTATGCACACATTTACGGTAGTAAAAATAAATACTACACATATATATTTTGCTATTGATCTCTGTTGTTTTATAATACGTTGTGGGTTGCTGATAGCTATGTCGTTCTATTAGGGGTTTTCTACAATATATCTGTGCAGAAACCTCTATAATATCTGCATTGTTATCACAAAGCTAATGTAGATCAGCTTTTTTCGGTTGCATCATGGTTTTA
Organism: Agrenia bidenticulata; assembly: GCA_034694785.1. NCBI lineage: Eukaryota > Metazoa > Arthropoda > Collembola > Entomobryomorpha > Isotomidae > Agrenia > Agrenia bidenticulata. The sequence continues at coordinate 23,405 of JAQFYM010001115.1, read as the reverse complement.
TGACAACCACTAGTTCAAAGCAAAATATACAACCCGAATTACAACTAAGCCAGTAGAACAATACAGTATCTAGCATTTTCTAGTATTTCGCTATCTGATATATGGCGCATATGCACTTTCTATGGTGCAGATGGTCAAAAACAATTCGACGTAAAAAAAAGGGGGTAGAAATAAAAAATAATAAAAAGAGAAAGAAACATTTACGAAAAATAAAAACAAAAAAATTAATTTATACTAAACTGAATGTTAAAATTATGACTTTACAAATTCATAATTTTCAAGTGACGCCCTATCTTTTATAAATATGGCACAAAAGAATTTTAAGGTATCAAAATATTTGTATATGCTTTTTTAGAGTTAGCGGTAGATTTTTTTAATGTTATTTAACTTTTTTTATTTTTTATAAAAATTTTTCTAAATAATTACTGGTTAAAAGATTAATGTTAAGCTATAATTAAGTAGTTGTGGTTTTTACGATTTTTTTTTGCGCTTTTTCATATACATTTATCATGTTTGTTTGTTTTCTTATGGCTTCGTTTCGTATAGGAAACGTGCACTATATAAAGTGCATAAGCGCCCACATATATTGCGTATTTAATAAAACCATTCTTCTTTTTACTATATCAAAGAGAATCTTAAGAGCGTGATGGCATAACTACAGTAAGAAATCCTCTATATTTTTTTGATACTTCAATTATTTATATTTGTTGTTCATTGTATTATGTACATATAAAATGTCAAGTATCTATTTTATGCAGCTTGCAGATGACAAAAAAATACTCTCTGTGCATTTATGTGTCTTTTTATATGTAGAAAAGTATTAAGAAAATAAACAAGGGATTCATTTGTATTAAAAATAAAAAAAAATATCTTTGTTATGTTTTTGCTGTTACGTCTTATTGCGATGCTAAAAACAGTTTTTTTTTTCTGGTATAATGATTTTGGTGGTAGGTTGTCGGCAAGCAAGGTTTTCGGCATATCGGCACTGAACCCACTTAACATGAGATTTTTAAAAATAGCAGAACGTAAATAAATCAAAAGGGAAAAATAAATAAAAATTGCGTTAATTTATCAATAAATACTTGCTCATTACTCTACTCATACTCACCCGAAATACCCAGAGTAACTGGGAAGATTGAGTTAAGTGCCCAGCCTTATGTAGATCTCGTATTTACAAAAAACTTTTTTGATTTTCTTCTAAGTAGATATTTGATCAAAAATCTAGTCACAACTAGAACAAATAAAAATAACAAGCAATAAAAGAGATGTTACGTCTTCAAAAGCAAAAAGGAAAAAACTTTTTGCCTGAAACCCACTTCAAAAATAGAATCCTGCATTTGAAGATTATTTGGAATCACAAATAATAAATAAAGAAGTGTAAAAGATATAAAAGAAAATGGTAAAAAATATCCCGGTAAAAATAAAAATCAAAAATAATATAAAAGCAAACATAAAAGAAAGAAAAAATGAAAAAAAAAGCGCCAAACTTTAATTTTAATACCAGCGCAACAATTTATTTACATTGATTAATTACGTTGATTGCAAAAGATAAAAAAACCTTTATAGCCTTAAATATGTATATCAGACAAAAAAAAAAAAACAATAAATACAAACATACTTAGGGAAGCACAAAGAACGGTATGGTTTAGCATTGTTTATGGCTTTTGTCATATAGAAGATTATGTTTAACAAAACTAAAAAATAGTTTTCAAGTGTGAATAAATGGACATTAAAAAAGAAAAAATAAGTAGACAGCTAACAAAATACATTTTCGTATTGAAGTATGCAGTTCCTAACACTAAAATCGCCTGGAAAACCACTTATAATTGCTGAGGACTCTGGTAGTACTAAGTAAGATACTCTGTTACAACTTTTTCTTCTAGCATAGCCGATTAAAGTTAGACTTAAGTTTTTGTGTTTTTTTTTGACGCTGATACAAGCTATTATGTAATTGTAAACTATACACGGGTAAATATTTATTCAAAAATAAAACAGTAAGGAAATTACTTATACGACATCACTAAAAAACCATAATTTCTACATGGTCAATAGATATAACATTGTTATACCGTGCCAATAAATTTTGAAAATACAAGTTTTTCTTGTGTTAGGGTAAAATAGACCTGAAGCGATCCAAAAGTATTTTCAGTTCAAAAAAAAAGAACATGGAAATTTATATTATCATATAAGCAGAAATTTAAATATAATCCTTTTTTATGGTGCAAAAATAGCTTGCTTTGTGTCGTTCTTCGTTTAAGCTGAAGTTAAACTAAGGAGTGAAAAATAAAAGATTTTGTTTTAACAAAGAGTATAATGGGACTATGACAAAATATTCGGAAATCGACATAATGATCAAATGCTGACATAATCATGTATGCGAAAGACATACTTAATGGTATAAAAATTTTTGTACCTATAAAGCTGCATGATACATGATTTTTATATTTTATATATATAATTTTAAAATTGCAACGATAAAATACAAAAGCAAATATAATCTTGGAAAGAATAAAAAGGTATCTATCTGGAAATCATAAATAAAATAATACTTCAAAATTACTTTATATTAATAATAAAAAAGACTATTGGTCTGTAGAAGTGCCGTGTAAATATAAAAAGAAATTGCGTTTTTTGTTAACAATCACAACTAGATAAAACAAAAAAATCATATTGAATAAGCGCAAAATTTGCTTGTATATTGTCTTGCTTCAAAAGGTATTTTTTGAGACAAAAAATTTATATCGATTCTCATAGTAAGATATAAAGTAATATATAGTATAAAAGCATTTAAGATATATTTTGAAATTGAAATTACGCCATACTTATTTTTAATGAGCTTTTTGTATATATTTTATCCTCTTTTTTCCATAAACTAGTCATTAAAATTCTCAACACTACTACTTCTTTATGACAACCCCTCAAATGTTAAATTGCGACTCAAACTATCTGTCGTATCTCTGAGTTCTCATAAATATTCTTAAAGATATTTATGTCCTGTATTTATATGTTATTATCCTACGAACAAAAAACCTATAGGCCGTTTTCGTAATACAGTTTTTGTTTTCTTTATATTTTTGTTTTGTCACTATGATATCGCCTCGGTACTTTATAACCGTCTATCTTAACCTCTTTTCCTTTTTATTTTATACCTCTATTTCTTTATCTTCATTCTTAGTTAATTTCTATTACTTTTTTTTCTATTTCTTTGTTTCTTTTAATATCTAATTCTACGTATCTTCTTATAATTCTATTATGTACATAGTACATGCCAAACCTCTGTTTCGAAATATATTTTTTCTGCTTTAAAAACAAAACTCAACACGTTTTTCTTTAGGCTTTTAATCTACTTTATTACCAATATTTTTTTATCACATGCTAGGCCCTTGTCTGGTCAGAGGTGTATGTATGTATTCCACCAGTTATACTTGTCTTAAGCCGCAAAATATAAAATTCAAGCCAAAATTTACTTACAGATTATTGTCGTATACATTTAGTAAACTAGAAGATCCGTATAAAAGTTAATTAGGTGCCTTAGCTAAAAGTGAAACAGATGCAGCAAAATATACTGGTAGAAAAGACTGAAAAATCTCCCGTAAGTATAAGACCACGTTAAATAAGCAATGTGTACCAGTCGTTGTAAAATTAGTCCGAAAAGTGACATAGCAGCAGAACTGACAGCCTAGAGGATAATAGCTTTTGATCTGGCGGAGGTCCTGGCATGTGTACACAAAAAGAAAAAAAAAATATGTAAATTAAACCAAGGACAAGACTAACGAGTTGGGTAAGGGAATTTTATATATGCCGAAAAAATGGCCAGGGGCATTATATATGTATAAAGGTCAAAAAAATTATTTAAGATATTTATACAAGAGAAGGTAAAATAATATAAGAATAAAGAAAAAAGAAAAAAGAAAATAGAAAAAATAAAAAATAAAAAAGAAAAATAAAAAAAGTCGAAAGAATAAATATAAAAAAATACAGTTGATTGCAAATAAACGCAGATAATAATTAAGAAAATGAAGTATAAAATACCTTTTTTTTTAGGATGAGGTGTATGATAAAATAATAAATTATATATTTACACACGTGTAATATCTTTGAAAAGTTTATAGCCGCACAGTGTACAAAAGTCGTGTATATTTAATATTAATATACAATTTTTCTAGCTGAAAACAATTGCATTTTAATTCGTCATCCTTTATCTACAAAAGTATTTAATAGCAACATGTACATATAAGATACATATGGCGCGTAAATTATATTTTCTTTAGAATAATACAAAGATGTAGAATGTTGAATTATATGGATTAAAATTATAGCTTTTAATGTATACTATGCATATAAATAGACATGTAAAAATATACAATAAATAGCAAAATTAGCGATTTTTATATTAATTCGGATTTTTTTATATAACTGGTTAAACTACGAGTTAAAAAAATAGATGTGAGAAAACATATGCTATTAAGTTAAAAAATAAAAAATAAAATAAAATATTATAGCATAGTAATTTTTTTTTTACGTTCTGTTTGCTTAGATCTGTTTTGTTAAAGAAAATAAAGGGATAAATAGGTAAATAGAACAGTTATACATAAATTAATGTATTTGCAATACAGTCAAATTTCTCCAATGTAAACACTAACGTGAAAAATTTATAAATGTTCACATAGGAGTTTAGAGTGTTTATCACCGAAAAAAAAATTGTAGAAATACGCGGCATTTTTCGTGCAGATGCTAAAAAATTGCATATATTGTTCTTAAGCTACAATTGACACATGTTTTGATTTTGTTTTATATTTGAAAAATGTAATATAATTTTTTTTTACTTAGATTTTAAACGCTTTTTCACATTAGAGAGGGAAGTAGTTAAAAAGTCCTTATAATTTGCACAGTAAAAAATAATACCAAACGTTAACGAAGAGAAATTTATGTCCCAATCTAAGGTATAGTGTGAACATTATTAATAAGAAAGTTAACAATAAAGAAGGGGGACTGCAATCATTTCTCAAATTTTACAGTAAACGGGGATATAAATTATTTTATCTAAAATCGTGGTGATACAAAAAATTATCCTAAATATTAATAGTTGATTTTATGTTGTGATGCTAAAATACAACCACATCAAAAGAGCTTATTTTGGATTTAATTAACATTTTAAAAAAGTACAGTCTTATAAAATTTGTATTATCGCATTGATTTACAATATTATTAAATATTTAGGTCAAAAAAATCCTTTTATTTTTTAATAATAATACAGTATGTTCCATAATTTTCAATGCAATCGAAAATCGTACTTCAGTCAGTTTGATTTGTTTATTTAAAAATAAAGAGCATATTAACTAGACAATTTTGACGCAGAAATAAATCCAATCTTCTAACATTCTATGTTAAAAGGTACAATTGTTTATAATAAAAAAAAATATGTTAAATTGCTCTTTTATGACAATTTTTTAATATCCAGTATATGGCCACTATGGCTATAAATATTTTTTTCTTGCCATAATTTAGCTATGCCATTTTCGTAAGCTTTTGCTTCTATATATTATTTGTATCATATAAATGAAAAGTCGGTTAAATTATTCTGATTCATTCTTCAAATATAATTTTTTATCTGATTAGATAAGGATTTTTTATATGTTGTATTTTCTACATCAAACAAGCTCATTTTTTATATTAAATAGCTGCGTAAATTTTCATATAATCTTCAAGTTATTTAATATGTTATTAACTTCTTTTACACGTATAATTTGATACTTTTAAGTTTCTTTACAATGTTTATTGTGTTTATTTTTGTTATAGATTACTTGAATTATCTAATACAAATCTTAAGAATTAGCCTTTTTATTTTTTTTTTCGATTATTTTTATATCGAACTAAAATTAGAAACAAGTTATTGTGTCATGTCGTTTTTTTTCTATATTTTTTAAAATTCTTTTAATTCAAAAATTATTAATACAAAATCTAATGGTTTCTTGATTTTTATTATAGTAAATCTTTTTTTTTCTAAAATTCAAGGCTTTTTGTTTTTTATATAAAAACAAATATTGGATAACTTCGTGTGTAACAAAAATCAGCAGTACCAACCAGTATAAGTAAGTGTATTTGCTTCAGTTAAATACTATAACAAAGATCAATACAGTTACAATGCATTTAAAATATATGTTGTCTAATAGTAACGCAATTTATCAGGTTAAAATACTTTTTTTTTTCTTTTTTTTGGACGGGTTGTTGTTTTTGTTTATAGTTTCTTTTTAGTCAGGAGGATCAAACATACAAAAAAACAGAAATCTATAAATAAAATTTTAAGGGAATATACGTATTTCATACTATAGTGTTGTATTTGTTTACAACTTGTTACTTGATATACAAAATGCTGCTACTGCATCATTATCTATCATCTTAAGGTACTTCAAATTAGATTCTTCTCTGTATTGTCGTTCATTTTAAACATTTATTAATACCATGAATTCAATCTTTAGATGTCACGCGTATACACCCATGCTGACTCATAACCTTTAATATTTTTTAGAGTGTATGTAGTTTTGTGATGGTTGTTGTTCTTCCATATTCTGTGACCATATCTTTCGTAGATTGTTGTTAAAAATTATGCGTTCATCACTGTAAGGAAAAGATTTTCTTTGATTCTTGCTATTTGATTAAAATACCTATGTGGCATATCTAGTAATGCATCATTTTGTTGGTAGTATTTCTCTTTTTGCTGAAAAACATTTTGATCTGATAGTTAATGTATTTATGAATATATTTAAGATTTCATAATTGCTATTAAACTTTCAAAATCAGTATAATTTCTTTGCGTGCTTCAAAACGTAAGTTTCTTCGGATTCTATTTTCTAACGGCAACTGTTCTCCTTCTGACTCTTTCCCAACAAAATAGTCATAGTCATTTAATATAAAGTCAATAATTTTAAACTTGATTTCTCCAAAAATTTTTAATTTACAAACACATTTATAAAAAATCAATATTTATTAAAAGCACTGTAGAGATATCTTTACATTGATGCATTTTTTTAAACTGTGACATGTAATTGATTTCTTTTTAAGAAAATCAATAAGAATGTTGAAAATGCACTAAACCAAGTAGAACAAGTCAGAACATCGCAGTATGTTTAGTTCTTTTGAGTGGCTGCCTGGGGATATGGCATTTTAAAATAAATCTGTTATTTTCGTTTTCTAAAGATAAAGAATTGCCCAGACTTTTTTAAATATCAGATTTATTTTTCACCTGACTCCGAGTATATATTTTTGTATCAATGCATCATTCCTTACAAGTTTTTTACTTAATTCATTTTTGAAATATGATGCGTTCAATTCTTGTTTTGTTGCTACGATTATTCATTTCTATTTTCATAAAAATAACTTTGTATCATGTTAAACAACTAACACCTTAGGTGCAATTTACAATCTGTGTAATATTTGATTCCGTTTATAAAATATATATCTTTTAAAACTTTCTCCTCTTTAAAGCCATCGGATTAACTTTGAAATTTGACCTTTTGGTACAGGATTTCATCTTCTAGTTTTTTTTTAGTACTTTAAGGTTTTTTATCTATTACACTGTCACATGCGGTTGCATTTTTACCGGCTACAATCGTTACTTTCTTTTTCACGTTACCTTTCAAGCACTGTTTTTTATTTTTCTAGTTTTTCTTACTTGTATTTTATCGTTTAACTTTGTAAGGAAGCTTCGGAACTACTAGTAAATCAGAATTAACCCGTTTTACAGCCTCAATAGTTCGTTCAATGGAAATAAAAACGTAGTAAGTTTTATTTTTACGATATCAACAATGACAGCACATCTTATCGAATCCACAAAACGTTCAACTGAACATCGTTAGAATTGTCATAAAACATAAAAATTTACATATTGGAAATTTTTACTAAATGTTGATCCACTTGCACTAGTTTTTTTCGTACGCAGGCACCAGACGCCCAAAGTGTATCTGTATTGTTTTCGTTGACCAAGGTCGTAAAACTCTATCATGTTGATCATTATCATTTATTTGTTGGCTATGGTCTGTATCGGTTGTGCCAACATCTGGTTACATCAATTATATTTGTTAAAAAATGCACCTAAAAATCGATGTTTCTTAAATTGTATTCAATTGTCATAGGTAAGTCAGTTTTTATACTAGGGAAGGGCCCTATTAAAGAAATTTTTTATCTAAATCTTTAAAAGATCTTAATAAGAATAAAACCCCTTAGTGTAAAAAAAAGAATTGCAGAAAAATTAGTAAGTTAAAAGAAATTTGCTATACAATAAAATGACGTACAGTAAAAAATTGGTTATGTGATAGAATTGTATTTCTAATAAAAAAATGCTTTGAATAAAGGGAAAAAAATCAATAAGAAGAGAATACAAATAAAAAAAAATAAAAAAAACGTTGTATAGGCATCCCGAATAATTTTTGTCTAAATATGTTTTGCCTTAGCAAAGTATTTACATGTGTAAACAAAATACAAATACGTATCAGTTGTGTAAAAAAAAGACAAATGCAACGATATTATTACGAAAGTAGACAAAAAACAGACCTGTCAATGTCTTTGTTGATGATATAGGGTTTATCCCCGATAAGAATATATAGAACATTCTTACTGATAAAATAGCTATACAAGATGTGGCTTTGGCATATATAACTTTTATAAAAGATATTCACGACATGGCCGTGTTAGAAAAATCGTATAGTAATGACATAAAAGAACAAGAGGAGACTAGAAAAGGTGGTGAAAAAAGACATGAGAAGACAATACAAAGGCAGAGCTTGTAGAAATGGGGAAGAGTTTAAACTAGAGAATGAAAGGTTGAAAGCATTGATGGAGAAAAGTGAAGAAGAGAAAAAAATGAAGAAGGGCTAAAAACCGCGGATTATATTAGAGGCGGAGTATTTTGAGGCAGGGTTATACAAGGCAGAAAAGATTTCAGTAAATATAACATTTAAAAGGATGTTGACAATAAGACACTATTGGCCACTGGTTTAGCCAGAAAGTATTTAATTGGTTTACAAAAATCGATATTAATATTTATGTTGGATTGATTTGAAGGCCAAATTATGAGAAAGATTTACAAAAAAGAAAACAAAAGCAGAATACAGTAAAACCAGACAATGGATAAATGAGAGGTGAAAAAAGTATATTGAAGAAATGGATGAATGATTTAAAAATTCTTGTAAACAAAATGAGGACATCGTATTTGACATGCAAAAAGTGTGGCGCCGAGACATAAGGGAAAATGATTATTTTAGTTGTGATAAAAAAATTTAGATGGTTTAAAAGCGGTATGTAAAATTGAAAGGAAATTGAAAAAGAAAGTAGTATGGGCTCCAAAGAATGAATGTTGGATACGAAAAACTTACAAACATAACAGCACTTTTAATATGTTACAGATGCAACAAAAAGGGACATAAAAGATTAAATGTACGAAAAAATTCAATGGAAAAAAAAGAAAAACAATTATAAGAACGAAGATTTAAAAATGTTCGAAAAAAATATAAAACACCATGGAGGTATATCAATATTACATCAATGTTATTAGGTTGCTTGCTTGATACAGGTTCCGAGGTAAATGTGTTTGATGAATCTACAATAAATGAAGTTAATTTAAAAATACACCAATGTACAAAATATAGTAGACGGATGATCAACGGAAGTTGGATAACGGTGAATAAATGTGTTACGGTAGAATTCGCATTACGATGAGGGATTGTTTACAGAAGAATTTTTCGTCTGAAAAATGAGGAATGAAGGTGAACCAAAGATTATTCATGGATGTAATTTTTATTAAAAGACAAAACAACTCCTGATCGCTACATAGTTCAATTAATATTAAATTTATCCACAAACAATTTTTTTTGTCTGATAATCCTGTAGGATTTAATGGTTTCAAAGTCGCCATGTATGCACTGGAAGGCAGTCTTATACATTGCGGGATGCGAAGAGTATCATACCACTGTAAAAACCACTAGAGGAAAAGATCAACAAGCTTCTAGATAAAGGGTATATTTAAGATTCATGTTCAACGTAAAAAAATCCCAATAAGCCCCTGTATAAAAATGATTGGACATGTAGATCAACATATGATAAGCGATTGTTGGGCAAATCATCTGTATAGAACTATTATAGCATTCCACTGATACGTAATACTTTAGATGGTGTGCGGGATTAATTGAATTTAAGCGTAATAGACTTGAAAGACGGGCATTTGCAAAAAAGGAATGAAGACAGAGATTCCTTTAAGACTACGAATAAAGTTAATCATAAATTATATACGCGGACTAGTTCAATACAAGAAAACAAACACTCCGTCAGTTTTTTTGTGCGATTAGTAGATGATGTTCTGGCTATTGAAATTGGACAAAATGCTATTCCTACCTTATCGACATAGTAGATTCTAGCGCGAACTAACAGGAACATAATGATAATTTAAAGGTGATAAGTCAAAAGCTATGTATTGCAAACCTGGTTGTAAATAAGATGAGGTAAATTTATAAACGCGCATGTAGAAAAACTTGTAGGATTTAAAGTTACAAAGAATAAATACCAGATAATACAAAAGCAACTAACAAAAGTCATTTTCTTGAAGCCGGCGCGTACTAAAAATGATATAAAAAAGTTATTGGGATTCATAAATAATTTCAGACGGTTCATTGGGAATTGTAGCACTTTTCTAGAACCACTAAACAAAATATTGCGATAAAAAAAAATTTTTTGAATGGGGAATAGAACAAAAAAAGACTCTAGAATTACCAAAAAACATTCTCTATCAAAACATAGTGATACATTTACCATATCCAGATATGGCGTTTACGTTGCACACAGATGCCTCTGACACTGGACTAGAAGCCTTATTAATGCAAAATGAAGGAGAATGGAGAGAAATGTGGAATTTGGGAGCAGGTCATTTAAGACAGAAATAAAATCTTATGGAATAAATGAAAAGAAGCTCTGGGTATTCGGTTTGGGGTAAATTTTTATAAGCATTTTTTGTATAATATAAAGTTTACAATGTATACGGATCACAAGGCGCTTAGGTTTGTAGACAAGGGAAGATATAAAAATGAAAAAAAAGAAGATGGGTTGTTGAATTATTTATATAATTTTATGTACAATATACATAAGGAGATAAAATAAAGCATGTGGATTTTTGTAGTAGAATGTACGAAAAAACGGGACACAAGAAAACATATTTGAGCAAATATTACCAAAAGTTCAAGACGTAAATATAAAATATAGAGAAAAATATAACATGGGTTTGTATAGAAAAAAAAGTAAAGACGTTTTTTTGTGAATAAAATGATAAATTATAATGGAAAGAAATATATAATTAAAGATATAAAATTCATGAAGATAGTGGAGATAGAGGCAAGAAAAAGAAATTATGTGTAACGCTCATACAAAAACAGGACACAAAGGCGACAAAAGACATACGAACATATAAAAAGAACATATTACTGGAATTTACTTCTGAACGCAGTTAAAAACGCATGTGCAAAATGCAAGGAATGTAATATGTACAATGATTAAAGAAACACGTATTTTAATTAAGTTTTGACAAATAATGAATTTGAGAAAGTATGGATGGACATAATAGGGCCATAAACAAAATAAATAATAACGATACATGATTTTTACACACGTTATGGGTTGCTGTAGTTATTGACACAAAAAGCAACGGAGCAAATATACAAGTATGCAGCAAATATTTTCAGACTATTGGAAAACCTTAAAAGCAACTTCCAGACTATGTGAAAGAGTTTTCAGGCAGCATGCTGCAAAATTTTTGCCGCAAAAAAAAAACAACCATTATTTTGTTAGTCCGAAACGACATGAGTCAAATGTGTAGGGTGAAACACTTTAACAAAACAATCATAACAAGTATTAAAAAAAAGAAAGTTAAACAAAAAGGAATAAACGAACAATTAAAGAAGCTTTAGACGAATACAACAAAAGCTCATACGGCATAAAAAAAGCACACCGATGGAAGCTGTTACGAAAGAAAAAGATGTTTCGGAATAATATAAAAGTAGAAAATTATATGGGAAAAAAAGGTTGGATACGGAAAGGTGTACACTTATCGACTTGGGGGTAAATCATATGTAGAAAACACATAGCCCAAAACCAAAAAAAGAACCCAACTACAACGGACATGGGGTAATTTAAAATTCTATAAACGAAAGCTATGAAATAAAAATAAAAGATAGAATGGAAATGAGAAATCCTTCATAACATAAGAAATTGTATGATGAGATAATTCTGTAAATTGGGATGTTATAGAAGACATGAACAACGATATTAATGAAATAGTAAACATAAAAACACACCAGTCAATGTTCATGACATTGTTGATGGTACAGCACTTATCCCCGATAAGAATATAAAAACATTCTTACTGATACAATAGCATTAAAAAATGTGACGTTCTTAAATTTAACTTTTATGAAAGATATTTACCACAAGTTGCAAGTTTTAAAATGATAAAAAGATAGCAAAGTAAACCAGCATAAGGTTGAAAATATAATTTTTTACAAATTGATACTTTTACTGACTAAACTTTTATTTTTCTGTTTTAACATTTCTTTTGTATATTTTATAAATGACATAACTAAGTATTACGGGGTTTAAAAATGTGTGATGTAATTTAATTGGTTTGCAAGAAAGAATATCGCAACCACATAATAACTAGAAACTATAAAATTGTTTTAAAAATTTGATCATGTTTTTATATATTATAATAGAATACAAATTAATAATGATTCACGTTAATGAGTTGATTAAAAAATATATAATATTGGTGTACTTATATTTGCTATCTTTTTTATAAGATATAACAACATTTGGTGTATATACTAGGCTAAGTCTTGGTACTGCTCTCAACAGTATGTAATGCTTTATGATTTTGTATGTATACAACTACTAAAAATAGGGATTGGAGAACGCTTGTAAGAAGTAATTATACCAAGCATCACCTCAGCATGTTCGTAATGTCACTTTTATTTCTGTTTTTATATTTCGTGTTGCATGTTTAATGATCAGTAGCACGTTCATTTATTTTGGATTCAGCTTTCACTTCTATCGGAGTAATCTTATTAAGAACTCAAAAGAAATCATATATGAAATATTATTCAGATCTTCATGGAACCCAAATCTAGTTTATCGAATCTTTTATCTCCTCATTCAAATCACTTGACACTTTTTGAAAACGTGATATCTCCTAATGTACATGTTTCTTGGTGGTTTTCAGCTAAAAACCTTATTTTTATATTTTTATTCATTAAAAAACGAATCTGAGTAAAGCAAAAAAATAGTTTTGTATCATTTCGCAATAGCTATTTTTATTTAACCTAAATAAACTTTATCTATAAATCATAAGATTTAAAAATCTCACGATAAACAAATTGTAAAGTAAAGCAATTAAATTGAAGTATAAGGGCGTGTTCGTATGCCTTTGCTATAGTAGTAAGCCATGCACAAAAAAAGGGGGTAAAAAAATCCAACGGAAAATTTAAATGCTATGGCGATTTTTAGAACGTTCGTAAGAAAAAATCTAAAGATTTTTTTCTTTGCTATTGCAACTTTTTTTGGCCAAAATGCCCTCCCTTAGATTTTTGCCTTGAATGAAAATTTTAATATTGTAACTTCCCAATATGAAAAATAAAAATAAAATAATGGTAAAAAATATGCAATGATTGCTACACTGGTGCATCAATAATTGTAAATATGGATAGGTAATTGATTTATGAATTATAATTTTATAAATTTGTTGGTTGGGTATTTCATGTACCTGCTTCCGAGCATGCATCAAATGATATTTTATTAACTGGCAAACCGCATTTCGGTTATTAAAACTATATATAAGTAACAAAAAAGAAACAAATTATACATTACTTCTTATTAAGATATGCCTAGGCACATATCGCACGTGCCACTTGAAACAGAAAATAGCATATTTTCCATGCATAATCAATGAAATGTTTGTGATAACTTGCAGAATCAGCGGTAAGACCTTTTGGTCAATAATATTGCATCTTTGGGTATAAAGTCATACTTTGCGTAGAATAACTTATTATATGCTCCGAGCACTATTCTGTATACAAAATTATACATTTATAAAAAAAACAAGACAACAAATTACAAATTCACAAATAAATACAGATTTTTGTATAGTAAATACAGGTCAAAACATCCAAAATAATTTAAAGTGTGAAAGTTTTTTCAAAATCATGTTAGTTTACAACTTTGTCGTTTTATTTAAAATATAGAAACAAACATATTTTTATATATATTTAAGGTTAATAAGCTTATTGTTGTGTTAACAATCATTTTTTTCTTTATAAAGCTAATCATGCCCAAAGTGCCTATCAAATTACAGGCCGTCAACAACGTAATTCCATTGGACTTTTTTCATTAACGTTTGCATTTTATTTCTTAAAAATTTTGCTATAGGACCCGTACAACTACGCCTTGAACAACAGGGTGTAAAAAGTAACGAGATGTACACTGCAGCTTTATAAAACACCTTATGTAATTATCTAGATACTTATAGGCGTATTAACTAAGTTTTCCCATGTTAAATCCAAATAAAAAAACTACGAACGTGTAAAAGTGCAGCTTAACTGTTTTTATATACCACACTGACGCAATATTAAATACTATATTTGTGTTTAAAACATTATGTTATATGACAAAAAAGGCTTTTAAAATTTTTATTTGCATTTCAAAAGTCAAAAAGTGTATAATTTAACTATTAGATTTATGTAGCGGTTCATAAGAGTATCTATTTTTTGTGTTAGTTCTAAACAATATTAATTGTTAGCATAATATTTTTTCACGGGTTTTAGCTAGTTTTTTACGCGCATTTGTAGTAAAAGAATATTCAAAAGATAAAAACATCAAAAAAAAAACTATATTGGCAATGTAAAACAACCAGAAATATTTATGTATAACATATGCTGGTATCAATAGTGCCAATTATTAATGTTATCAATACTTAATTACAAAAATTGCTTTTTGATTTTTCCCCCCTAATTAAATAGACACAATTAACAAAATGAAGGATCAAAATGACGTGAAAATACGAAGTATAGTATGTGATTACTTTACCATATAGATTAATTATCATCACATGAAATATTTGTTATATTTGTGTTCATTATAAGGTATACACGTCTACCACGTTGAATCACTGGCGAGCTGATCATGATGTTTTACAAATGGAAATCAAAAGACCAAAATATACTGCACGTGTTGGTTTAAAATTTCGGCTATTCTATATCACATGTACCTATATCATTATAATGCATTGACATGTGTATTTTTGAATACCCTTTTTACGGCTGGTGGAAAACTCGCCACGGCGCCCTAAATATAGGGGGTGGAAAACTCGCCACGATCACTTAATTTAGGGGATATTTATTAAAATTGAAACAAAACACAAGTGAAACACACTGGTTTTTATATAAAAATACTAGAATACAAACATAACGTGGCGATATCATATTTTATTACTTCGAAGAGCTTTTTTCTACCCAACCCTAACCCTAACCTTTACCCTACCAAACCTAACCCTATATTACCTTATGACATTTTATAAAAGTGGACTATCACATTTTCATATTTTCTATGGGTTCGTCTTAAAGTTTTTGTTCTTTGTTATTTTTTGTTATTTTTCTAGGCGAGTTTTCTTTTTGGATTGGTCATTTTGTCCCTACAGGCGAGTTTTCCGCCACCCCCTTTATACTTATACGACTAACTTATATTACAAATGAATCGGCAATTAATTTCATTTAATGAAATACTGTTATACAAAATATTTTTAGCAATAAAAAAAAATTATCAACTGTTGATTCCTAATAAGAAAAGACGAAAGTTTTGTATGCAGCAAGCAAAAATCTTAAAAAAATATACGGAATTTTACTCTATTCAAGCTGTATAACTAGAAAAAAATACCGTAAATAATACCTCCTACAAAATGAACTTCATAATTTTTCCATTAAATTTTAGTTGTTATATTTTGGGGGTGCATACTTTTTTTAGTATGATTGCATACTAAAAAAAGCATACTGAACTTCCGGGGCTACTGATAAGTAAACTTTTGCTGCTGAGTACAAGCAAATATGCAGCATTATGCAGCACATGGTCATATAAATAAATGCCGTGTAATATAACTAAAGCCATTTTAAATAGTGCATATATCGCATTTAAAAATTTTATTATTGTAATGTTCTTTGTTAGCACATTAATAAAATGTTTTATTTATTTACACATTTATCTACTTATCAAGTCGCTTAATTATTTAATAATACTTGTAACTTAAGACCCCCAGCCCTAATTTATCGTTCAATACATATCAATATAAAAATACAACTATCAAGGAGAAAAGCAGAGAAAATTAAAAAAATACATAAATGTTTAATTTCTCGAAATTAAAGTAGTTTTTTGGTTTATAATTATGCGGTCAGAGAAATGGATAAAAACCTAAAAAAACTCCAAAAAAGTTAAAGCAAAAAAACCAGGAACTTATAAAAGTGTCAGCAAAAGGCTGCTTTATTCTTCCCTGTGTTTCAGAGCAGACTTAAATATAACCCTTTTCTAAGGGGACTGCGACTTTACTAGAAAAAAATTATAAATTAAACTAGGGGTTTCAAAAAAATATTCCCTTTCCCATATATGGTCATATAGATATGGCTATTATACGGGAAACGTAATTCCCATATTATTTTCATATTTTTACCCCTTTTATGACTTTAAAACTTAAAAAAGAGTTAAGTTATTGGTGAAATTAGTCCTGGAGAAAAATGGATTTTTGCATTAAAACAAAATCCAAACACAATATTAAGATAAGAGCCACTTATAGTTTTCAAATGTCTTCTTTCTAATTATGCTGCATAAACTTTGCGATCTTACACATAAAGAGCATAAATTTTGCCCCAGGTTTGTAAGGGGGACACCTAAAGTGGACAAGCGCTAGAAAAGACAATAAAAATTTTATTTTTCACATTGATCAAGTTTATTCGTATTTGTAACTCACATAATTAATGCCAAAAGTGTGGGAAATTTTTGCCTTTATACCAAAAGCTATAGCAAAAGAAAGCAATACATTTAGATGGATATATTTTTACTTTTATTATCGGTGATTTATTAAAAAAATAAAAAATTACTATAAAAATTATGTTTATATTTTCACCAAAAAAATCCAAAAATATGGGTTTTCATAATGGCCATATATGCCATTATGGTGGAAAACTTTTTTTTGGCTTCCATAATATGGCCATACCATATTCGGAACCCCTAAATCAACATATGGAATATGATATATTCTATAATTAATATAGACAATAAAAAACAAGGCTATAAATCAATCTGGTAACACGACTCAAGCAAATTTATATATATCGAGGGAATCAGGGGGTAGATACTTAGGGTGATGATTAGGAATGGGATGATTTTTAAATTTTTTTTTGATTAGATTCTAAAATCATTTTTATGTAAATCATTAGATTATTTACTGAATAAAATGCTAAAATGCTATTATAGTAGTGTTTTACAAAATCAACACAATTTTATTTCTAATGTATTGTTTTTTCTTAAATTACTGCATCAATTCGCGAAAAACATAGTTATTCGGCAATAACTAAAGATTTTCGGGAATGCATGACCACAATGGCAATTAAACTTACGTATTACATATAAGAAATTATATAAGGATCTTATCTATTTATAAAACGAATATACTAATTTCCGAACATCTGTCTATTTACCGTATAACTATGTTTTTTCGCGAATACCATACGAAATTACTAAATAATCCTACATTAAGGTTATTATTATGTTTATTATGATTTACGCTACTAATATAAGCATTTTAGTATATTATTCCGTAAAGACACTTTTAATTAGTAAAATATGAATTTAAACAGAGTTTAACGCTTTAATTTTAAATGTATAGGCTTTACTATTACTTTAGTAAAATTTTTTCACATTCTTTGTTTTTGTTCTTTGAAATTTTTTGCCATTTTTAGGTTTTCGGCCTTGTATTGGCCTCAAAATTTAACCACTTTTCAATTAGCCTTTGTTACTTTTGTCCCGTCAAAAGCATTATATACAAAAGATTGCATTTCATCTAAATTTACTTATGCATATATTCAAAGTTGATTAAATGTCCAACCTTGATCAAAAATTGTAGATTTTTCTATCAAATTTTTCAAAGTTTTAAATGCACATACAAACCTAAAGCATATATTTTACTTACTTTTTTTGCACACATTTCAAAAAAAATTGCACATAAAAGAAATCTCTTCTATAAAATTTAATGCTTTTAATTGACAAGTAAGAGAGTCGTCGCAGAAGCTTAAATTTCACCGTTATATTTCCAAATATCAAACTTTTATTCCAATCCTATGTAATATTCCTTTCTTAGTGACCCTCTTGGGTACGTTCTTGCTGGCCTCTTCTAAAAAATTAGAGTTATTCCTAGCGACACCCCAGTTCTAGTTTAATTTGGGAATACTTTTCAGTTTAAATTGCATTTAATGTTGAAAGTCATAAAAGCTTTTACAAATATTTTTTTATTTTTAAAAAACTATTTAAATTTCTAAAAAAGAAGAATATAGGTTTATTTATACAACAGCTTTTTTTATTATGGCAAAGCAATTATTTAAATGTTGCAATACTTATTACTTAAGCCATATTCTTTTAAATATTAATTGCATTTGAGTTAAAAATTATTCTTTTATTTTTTTGACTCGTCAATAAAATCACTGTATATTTGAGAATTGAACATATTGTAGAAAAAATCTTCGAATACACTATCAAAGAAGTCACTGGTTAAAATTTTATACTTTTTTACAAGACCATCACATTTCATTCTAATTCTAAACATTCTGCTTCTATATTCAATGGATATAATTTCGTCCTTGTTGTTAAGAAAATCTGTATTTTTTTCTATTGTAACACCGAACCAATGTTTAATATCTGGTATAATTTTGTTAAGACTAAACATATAATCATTGTTCTCAAAAAACCTATAAAATGGCATATATGAGCACGGTGTTCGACTGTTATCTTCCTGCTCTTCTTCAATGCTTTCTGCTCTTTTTTTTAATAATTCTTCGTCGAGCCACAATATCAAAAATAAAAAATTCTTATTTTTGATTCTATAAAATGTATTTTTTTCTATCTCTTCATCTTTTGATATATTACTAAGTTCAGTATCAGCTATTTCTTTCCTTTCGACCAAAGATTCCGATAAAAATGCATTTTTAAATTCATCTTTGTCTTGTCTTTGCTGTTGTGCCTTTATCCCCAGAATTTCGGTAGATTTATGTTTTTTAACTGCCATTTCATATATATTTGAGTATACTTTGGGTCTAGTTATTTCAATTAGTGTTTTGAACATCTGTATTATCGTACTACTCACGTTTAAATGCAAATCGTTTAATAATATTTTATACAAATGTACCTTTTTTCCTCTCTTTGGTTGACGTTTCCAACGCATAATTTCTTCTTGTATATCCTTTATAAACTGCAGGTTTGCGGTATCAAGATTCTCGTAATGTTTTATAAAGATATTTAGACAACAGACATAGGCTTTACGTTGTTCCCATAAGCTTAAATTGGAAGGCATTTGATTTATCACAAATTTATCGAATGTAAGTGAATCCAATGTTCTATTCAAATCCAGAAATAATGTGGGAAACGCCAATGTTAAAACATAAAATTCTGGTCGTAATACACATTCATTCTTAGTTGCATCTAATTTGCTATGTTTATCATCAAAGAATAATCTATTTATAGTTTTAATAGATAAGGAAAAGAATTCTTCCATTCCAATTCTAGAATAGTCTGTTCTGACTTCATAGAATCCCATTGTTTAATCTTTTCTTTATCATAATTAGCCCTGATTTTCGCTTATTTTGTATATCTAAGATCTTAATGTCCTTATTTGATTTTTGCTTATTATCCAAATAGTTTTTTGTGGCATAAATCCACAATTGTAAGTTTTCGATATCAATTTTGTTCCTATCAGTTTTGAAAATATCGCTTAAATAATAAGCTCTTTGTTGGCAGTTTGCATATATATTTTTCATTTTAAACACACCTTCTTCATTTTCTATATTTATTTTCTTGCTTTTTATAGGTTCTGATTCGCATTTTCTTTTCTGTTCAGAGTTCCCCTTCTCACTAGGGGCATCAAATTTGATCTTTTCTACCACAACAGTTCCATTATTCTCCGGTGTAATAATATGACTGCCTTGTTTTTTACAAATATCAATATCCTTTTTACTATGATCTATTTCTATGAAGGGAATCAACTCGAAGCGCCCGTTTGACAGACCTTGTAAGAAATAACCATAATCTGCGTTTAAGTTCTTAAAAACAAGTGTTTTAATTTCCTTATTTTTATTTCTTTCATCAATTTGTATTTTTTCGTCTTCTTCATGGACACCATCAGGCGCTTCTTTCGTATCCTGTGATGAGCATATAAAACTCATGCAACATAATATAAAGAATCTTTTCATCTGATTGACTACCCCCTATTTTCAATTTTGTATTTAAATAAAATTAAAACTAATTTGAAATCACGTTGATAAGAAAAGCAAAATGTCACCCAATAGAAATAAATCAACATCATTTATATAAGAATAATCTAAATTGACAAATTTCATAAAGTAATTTTTTAAATAAACCATAAAGTATTATATCCTTACTATCTTTAAAGTATTAATTGGTGTTATTGACAAATTTTAGATCAACAAAAAATAAACTTTAGGCTGGGAACATAATATATGGGTAATTTTAAACAAATACTCTGCTTTGCATTTTTAAAACATTTATGTTTACGCTTTTCTCAGTGTATTCATTCAAAATATGCCAAAATAAAAAGTAAAACATATACCGCAAATTCCCGAAAATAAGCAAAGGTATAGAGTTTAGATAAACACGCCAAACCTGTTTTAGATGGTATTATTCAACTTAAACTTACAATATTTTTACATTCAACCTGCTTACTTTCGGGGATTTACGGTACTTATAAAATATAAAGACAAAATAAAAATATAAAAGGATTTTTTGCACTATAGAACCCACAATAAAAAAATACCTTTCTGGGGTTAAAATTGCTTGAACATAGTATAAATATTGTTCGTTTGATTTTTTATAACGGAAATAAGACTTTTTTTATATTATCATTTTGGGGCATTATTGCAATGAAAAAAAAAACTTATTTGTTATTAAAATTCATTTAAACATCGAACTTTTATTAAAATAACATCCCTTAACCCTAACCACGCCCTTAACCCTATTCTTATTCCTATCCCCAACCTTATCCCTCCCCCTAACCAAACTTATTTCACCCTAACCTTATTATTAGGGTTTGCAATTCCGGGATTTCAGGAAAAAAGGCTAAAAAACACATCCCAGAAAATTATACGGGATCCCGGGATCCCGGGATCCCGATATTTTATTGTTATTTTCTATTCGTTTTACATGTATTATTTGATAGAACTACTCTTTTAAAAACGTTTAGAATCGTATAAACTACAATAAAATGTACAAAAAGTTATAATAATTCTATTTAAAACTACCTTATAAAAGAGTTGTAGGTATTGGAGAAACAACAATATATATAAATGCCTAACGAGCAAATTTGAGCACGTTTTATATAGCCTTAAAATTAAAAAATATGTAAAATGAACATTTTGTCAAATTATGTTTCAAAAAAAAAGAAAAAAAAGCCAAATTTTATAATTTGTACTTGTTGTAAGTATAAAGGAATTTTTATCTATTTCTGTCTTCTTTTGGTCATATGAATGAGAATTTAACATTTGAATAGTCTTAATAATGTAAAAAGAATTTGTAAAAAGTTTAAAACTTTTGAAGCGAACAAAAAAATCGTATTTAGAATAAAAAAAAATATTTTTGCAGTCTTATTTTAGGCTGAACTTTTTTTTTTGTTTTATATCTTACGACACCAACTTACACACGCAAAATGGCAAGCAGATGGCAGAAAAGTGAGATTTATTGCGTAGATTCACAGATTCTACCTGCAGTTTTCTTTCTTTTGTCGCTTTAGTAATAGTGTTTAGGAAAGCACTTGACTAAAGAAAATCATTGCAAATAAAAGTTATTCCTTTACGCTTTTACTGATATTCAATTTACCTTTTCATTAAGTAATAACACGGCAAACAGTTTTTACCACCGGCTTATATACCAATCTAATATTTTTTACCTCTTTGTAATTATTCAAAATTAGAAAATGTTTTTTAAACACATAGTGTTGTTATTTTTCTTGTAGCTATTAAGTGGACTTTTATTGCCTGCACCAAAACAGCAGGGTGAGTAAGATTTCTTTATGCATATATAAATACATATTTTAATGGCGTGCAACTGGATTTTTTTTTGACCGCTGATAACTTTTTTCTGAGTAAGATTTACAAAAAATTAGACAAAAAACAACAAAAAAAAACTTGGTTTACATTTGTATACGTAAATTTAATCTTTGGCATTTTTTGAGGCGAATTAAAAATAATGAGTCTGAAGAAAATGGAGTGCTCGTATAAATAAAAAAGGTAGATACATAGTGATTTTTTATGATAAAAAGTGTTAATTAAAAACTTTTTGCATAATACTTTGTACCACTTGCACCTATTTAGTTTTTTTTACGGTCAGAAAAACAAAAAAAAGTATTTCAGTCATTATTGTTGCATATGTTTTTTCATGATATAAAATGAGACACAAACAAAAGCTTCATTTTTAAAGAAAAAAGTCGAAAATTATAAAAATATAAATATCATAGTCAGTTATATTTCATAATATTAACCTGTAAAGATAAGAACAAGTATAACACATGTAAAACCTACATAATAATTATATACAGAACGACACTGTGATACGAGCAGTTTTTTTAATTTATACGATCTTTGATATTTTTATATAAACTTATTGTGTGTACAATGTAAATAAACATGTTATGTATACACGGTAACTATAAAATAACTAAATTTTAGTCAAATGAAGCGTTGGATCTGCAATATTATTGTAATATTTTTTTGCTTCGTAATAAAAACCATATTCTTATACTTTTGTTATTCTGCAAAGATGCTTTTAATCTTTACGAAAAAGAAGTATATATACTTCCAATTTTACTTTTTTTCAGTTTTAATAGTTATTCTATAGATTATGCATTAAGTGTTTTACAATCTACTTGGAATTTTATGCATCTTTTGAGCTTGTATGTATATATAAATGAATCTTGTCAGTCTTCGACTTATGGCGTGTACGATAACTACCTATGGTATTTTTTTTGACATTTTCAAAGGGTAACTTTTATTTCTTTTACCCCTAGAGATTCATCGTACATGAATGTTTTTGATCCATAGCAATTTTTCCTTTTT
>JAQFYM010001114.1:0-39553 GCA_034694785.1 Agrenia bidenticulata | reverse complement strand
TCGGACATGTTTAAAGAGAGTTATCGTGATGACGGACGGACGGACGGACACGGTGATCACATAAGCCCTGGCTCGGGATAAAAATGTGACAATTAATTGTATTCTGTAAATGTAACTTCTTAAAATAGCCAATGCCATGCTAAATATATAAATCCAAGCGTAACAACCCTGTAAAACAAGGAAGTTTTGATCCAATAAATAATAATAGTGACAATAATTTCTAACCAGACTGGTCTGACCAAATCAGCTCGAGGACGTCCACCTAAAGGTACGAAACCTTTACCAGCTGAAACTAAAGCAAATAAAGGACCAAAATCTAGTAATTCACGACGAAATGGTATCAAAGAAGAGACGTCATTCTCCACTGCACGTCCACGTTCCGTTTCAAGCGTGTCAAGTTCTAGTACTGCTCCTTTGCCTATGAGTCATGCTAATATTCGCATTCAGCCCAACAACAACAAAAAGTCAAAGCCCGGTCCAAAACGACATTCCAGTAGTACTCAAAAAGTTTTGTCTCCCCGAACAGCAAGAGTAAATGATGACGAAGTTGTACTTCCGGGCCCAGAACAGGAATTTCGTGGAATTTCAAGACCTCGTGTCAATGTATGTATTAAAAGTCGTATTCAAGAACTAAGGACTTTATTTAAGGTTTAACTTGTGTTTTTGAGATCTGCAGTCTTTCAAATATATGTATATCTGTATATGTAGTTAGATGAGGACGATGACAATGCCAGCCAATTCACGACTGCAAGTCAGGAATCCCAGGATGATCTTGTAGAACTGGGAATAGCCAATGAAGATTTAAAGCCTAAGGTTGTTAAAAGATTGATGGAGAACATATCAAATGCTGAGGTAATTATTTTAAATAGGATGCGTCAAACATCTTTCTTACAATAGAATTCATTTTCTACGAAAAATATTGAAAGGGATGAATAATTTAGTCAGTGCGTCAATCTTGAAAACTTTACTTTGACTGCAATTGGAACATTATTGACTTTTTTTTGTGTAATGCTTTAAAATCGGTACTTTTATTAGATAAAATTCTGGTCCCTTGACTGTTACGGTTTTATCAAATAACCGAAAACATTTTTTTATCAAGTAGGAGACTTCTTCACCTGACATAAATGTCGAGGCATTACAAAGATCGACCTAATTTTTATTATGGTGGTTATAAAACTAAAAGCCATAATGTCTAATTGATTATTTGTGTCTTTAGCTTCTTCGAATAAGGTATGAGTTGCAGAAAATAATGGAATCAGGCAGATGGAGTAAATTCTCCTCAAGAGCACCAAGAACTGCCAATGTGTTGATGGAACTTATTCGTGTCTCTGCTGTGCGTTAGACGGTAGACATAAGAAGAACAGTCATGGCTCTACGGATCGAAATATTTTTACCTGTATGTAGCTCTTGTTCGTACTCTTGAAACTCTTGATAAGATAATGAATGTATAAACAGGCACTAGGTTTGATTCATATAAGTTTCTTTTCTCTTTATGAATTGTTAGAATTACCGAATCTAAGCTAATGTTAAGCTAATTTAATTATGAATACGTAGTATAACTAGTTTGATGACTAGTATTATGCAGGCGGTACTGGTATGGGAAAAAATATTTTGATCATGAACTAACTTTGTTTCGTATTCTTCGAAATTTTTTTAATGGATTTTGACCATCTTGCATATCGAGAGCAGTTGGATATATAGTTAAGAAATTCAGAGATGAAATACAATAATTTTATACTAGTGGATTCTTTATTGAATCAGAGTTTGTTGTTTGTTTTCTAATGGTTTTTTAGTAGGTATATTATTTAGATGGATTGAGTTTGAGTATTTAATTGGATAATTTTTTGAATGACCTCTTGTTTTAAGTTATACCTAAATTAAATACAATAGTTTCTTATATCTGTAGATTATGATTGTTAGATCCTATAATTATTAGTTGTTATATTTCATAGGTCAAAGTTCAGACATCTTCTAATGAGGTTAATAATTTTTGGAGTAAGTGTACATTAAATAAATGTAATTCTATTTTCATTTCGTTTCCATTTCTTAAACTATCATTTACCTGACCTAATTAGAGTCTGAAGTTAGATTTCTTCTATATTTTCATGTAAAGTAAACTGAAGTTTGTAGAAGAATGAATTGATAGAATGATAATAACTATTTGAGCCGATTAATAATATTATCAAGATGGTATTGCACCATAGAGTTGGAAATTTGGAAATGTTGAATATATGGGCGCCAACAGACGGCACAACGTGTGGACTCAATAAAAATTTTTGTGAAACCAACATCATAAATTACGATAAGTCCAGTTGCCAGTGCTTTTGATTAGTAGTTCGTTAAATAAAACATTACAGGATTTTGGTATATATTTACTTTGACGTGTTTGACAGCATATAATTTTTGCTGAGTTCTGAAATCCAATCTAATAATTCTGCTAAATGAAGGGGAAGAGCGAGTTGAAGTTGTCGTGATAGAGGCATGACTGGCTTGAGGATTGAGGACCGTTTAGAAAAAGTAGTATTAAAAATTAAGGATGTCGTTAAAACTGTTACAAAGTTATGAATCGGACGAATCCTCCTCGACGGAGGAAATCAATACGGAAAATTCTGGCTTGCACAGTAATGACTGAATTTTGAATTTAAATATGTTATTGTTTATTGTATTTTTAGTAGTGGACCAGAACTTGAGTGTCTGTGAATTTTTAATATCGTTATATAAGATTCAAAAGTATAGCATATGATTTTCAGATTTTAAGAAAGAGGACTCGATATTGAAGGAGAAAGGAGAATGCGGAGGACATGAAAGGCTACCACTTCCGGCGGTACTCAATAAAATGTTCGTATCTTTAGAATCAGATAGAAGTTTGATCGACGATCCTGCACAACATGATGGAAGAGTTCGCTCATTTGCCCACGTCAGAGGCAATTGGGCTTCATTTGTCAACATTTCGTGTGAGCTGTGGCTATTTTTATTAACTACTTAACTTTGAACTTCTGTCTGTAATTATAGTTATTGCCATGTAGAATTTGGTAAACTGGGGAAATGGGTTAATGGAGTGTATTGCAATTTGGAAATCCTGTGACAATGATATTTTGTATCTTTCAGTTAATAATAGCGAATCTGTCGGAACACAGAAAGAAATCTTGGATAAGACGTTACAAGACTTTCCTGATCATGGAATCCGAATATGTTCCGACATGCATTTATCCCTCACTAAAACTATATCACTTCGTCATCACTGGCTTGATGACTTAATTTGTTCCTTGAAAGAAAAGTTTTGTCGATTTGACAGGTAACGAAGTAAATATTATGGATTTTTACTATAATTTTTAAGATTAATGAGATTGTTAGAAAATAATTTGGTGGTATGATCTTTAGATTCGACGTTGTATATGATGCATTTGAAGCGTACGTAAATGATGATAAAACTAGGACGTTCATTGGAATGAAAGTACATACATCGAACCATCTTCAACGGTTAATCCGAGAATGTGATGCAACTCTTTCAGAATATAATTTAGAGCCGTATTATGAGGTAAGTATTTCTATTATTCAGACACTATCAACGATTACCTACCTTATATCCAATCTTGGATACTTGGCACTGGCATGGGTTTTAAAATTCCCGTTTAAAACATTAAAATTTACATAATTGTTCATAGGATGCTTCATTTCATGTTAGTATTGCATGGACTCTGGGAGCACAAGCTACATGGGTTAAAAAGTCTGTTCTGCCACATCTTAATTCTGAGTGGAGAAAAGCCTTGGAGGAAGATTCTACGTTACAGTTGGAACGGATAGCTTCAATATGCTTAAAAACTGGAAATAAAGGATACGAATTTCCTTTAAAAGCATGAATGAACGGGACTAGACTGGACGCCTCTAAATTGTGGTAATCAAGTATTCATTCTAATGATTTGGTAGGAGAAAGTCAAATTGTTCAAACCCCTGTTCTTTCCTTGACAACCCAAAATTTGATTTTCAACAATTGTGGTTCTGCTTCGGCAGTTGGTAATATTTTATGCGCATCTTACATGGGGTTCAAGAATATTCGAAAGTACCATGGACAGCCACGGTTCAATCGAAGCGACAGAAGTATATGATGCAGAATATTATAAGAAGATCTAAGTTTATTTTCTATTTTTCCGTCATCACTTTAGTCACCGACAGTATAGGTTAGTTTTTGCTAAGTTGTCAAATGATGTTAGAGAAGTTCTGGTTGCATTACTAAATGTTAGATTTTACTCTATTTCAGTACCCGTTATTTGTGAAAGACAATTCTGTGAAGACGAGGGCTTGAATACATCTCAAAATGGAGTGAATTTAATTACTAACTGTAATCTTGATGAAAATAATTATTCAATAATATCGTATTGTGAGCCAGAAATCGAAAAAAACTTGGATCCTTGTGACCCCAACCTATTGTATTCATCTAGTGTTCTTGTACTACCTGTTTCATCCTCAAAATCAGATGAAGAGACGTCAGATTTCCCAAAGAATAATGAAGATGAGCAGCAACCTGCAGAACTACAAACGCAATATTCATCAGCAAGTTCAGAAGATAGAGAGGTAAAACCAGGTGGTTTCTATACCGTAGATGAACAATGGTTCAGGATTTTGCTAAAGCGAAACTGTAACAATAATCCGAAACTGTGCAGATATTATCGATCACTCTCTCGCAAATATTAAAGTGATATATTTGACCATCCCATATTGTAAGGATTGAATTATTCTTTATTCTGCAATAGGATTAAATCTATTTCTTCTTCCTGGATTTTTTCTGTTAAATTTCCTTTCCGACAATTTTTGAACAATTTAAATATGTTCTTCGAAAAGCCACGTCACAGTCCACAAAATTCTATCAAAGATTCAAACTAAGTATCTTTGGTCTACTCATTCGACATGGATCACTTTTCAGACATATTTTCAGTAATAATTCATTTGTAAATTGTAACTCACTCGAATATAAAACTAACTCTAGATATCGTCAGCCCCAACAAAAGTCATCATAAATAGTAAGTAGTATTTGCCTTGCTCACCAAATTTTGAGGCCATCAGTAGCCGGTAGCCCTAAGTTATATTTTCTATCCATGCTTACATCAATTATAATTAGCTGTCTATTTCTGAGTTTATGAGTTATATTAAGTCACGCCAAAGCTGAAGCCTAAGGATTTAAATGATTATGATTAGTCAGTGTTTTTGGACAATATGAATTTGTTGGCTATAATTAATTTCGGGGTCCGTTGAGACTTTGAGACTCGTGTGGATGTTCCGCATTGGTTGTAGTTGGTTTGCAACTCACTCTGCCGAGGAGGATCCGTCAATTTTCCCTGCCAACAGACGAGAGGAATAACCCACCCGGCAGTACCAAATCTCTTAGCACGCTCTCCAGTCCTGCCTGCAAGTTGCTTGAAAGAAGCACTCAAGATTTTAGAAACACCTCCGGTTTTCGTCAATTTAATTCAAAAGTAAGTCATTTTTTTAATTCAGTAACTGCTAATAGTTTGTAGTTGGAGGTAGTGTTTAGAACTCATTGTGATTTTCGATCTCGCATCGCATTATAGAAAACGGAATTTAGTAGTTGGAGTCCATGTGGACTTTCGCACTATGGCGGATATTGGGTTTAGAAATAGAAATGCGTGTGTAGTAGAATTTGTATTTCCAATTTCAATGATTCCTTAACTATTTGGTGTATGTGGTATATTTCAAATTTTGAATATAAGGAGAATTATTTTATTGTTCAAAAATTGAGCTCACGATTGAGGTAGTTTATAACAAAGCTGATTGATGTCTTGTCAATTGTAGATGAGATACGTAGCCGCTTACCTTTTGGCCGTTCTTGGCCAGAAGCCAAGTCCAACAGATAAAGACTTGGAGAAGATCCTCAGTTCTGTGGGTATCGAGGCCGACAAGGAGAAGCTTCAAAAAGTAATTTCTGAACTTAAGGGAAAGAACTTAGAAGAACTTATTAAAGAAGGTAAGAATCCCATCCGTGTCTATTCATTCATGTAACAATGCTGCTGAAATCTGGAGGTAAGGAAGTTAGTAAAGTTCCCTCTGAAACACTTGAGAAGTTCCTCGATTATTCCTTACCTTCTGATTTCGTTGCGTGCAAGCCAAAAATTCATGAATGTCAAATGATGATTACCAATCACCATCTTTCGACTGTATGGCTATGCTGATAACCATTTGAATACCTGAAGATGTCATGAAAAACATTTCCACTCCCTTTTTTCCCTGACAGATTATAACAATGTGTTTAAATAGTTTGAATGCACATTTCAGGACAAACTAAGTTGGCCTCCATGCCTGCTGGAGGTGGTGGAGCTGCTGCCGCCGCACCTGTCGCTGCCGCCGGCGCCGGTGATGCTAAAGGTATGTTGTCACATTAAAAACTGTTGATATGAGCTAGAATTTTTTTTTAAATGATGAACAATTAACACCATCTTTCGACTGACAAGTTGCTGCTGTATTTATTAGTTAACTGATAGAAACTAATTTTATTGAATCTTGGATGACTGAATTGTAAAATGAGAGATTAATTTATATTCTCAATTTTAATTTCTAGCCTCCAAGAAGGAAGAGAAAAAGAAGGAGGAATCAGAAGAAGAAGATGATGATATGGGTTTCGGACTTTTCGACTAATTTTAAAGTTTTAAGTATTGTTAACTCAACATCTTCTAATAAACGATTCCATTTTGAATTTTGGAGTTAAGTTTTGTTTCTATGTAGTCATTTCAAATAATAACTTTTATAACATATGCATCGATCATGTTGAACAGTTTGTAAGCATATTTGAGAAGAACGGGCATCGGTATGAAGTACGATCTGTGGTAAAGTTACCTAGGTAACTGACCTCTTATGTTCTTTCATGTCATAAACAAAGATTCTGAAATAGTACCAAAATGCTTATCTGCCGACAGAGTCTCTAGTTTTGATGAAGTGGTGTATTTCTCTATTCCTCTATCACAATAGTCGCTTGACCAAAAATTAAGAATCCTTTAAATCATGAATCGATCAAGGGGTAACATTCGCGGAGGAAGTTTTTACTTTCCTTCCATGTCTGGTTCTGACTGGCGAAAGGTATTTAAATCAGACCCCATTTTTAACCAATCGATTAACTATCAATGAAACAAATCTAACCTGGTTTAGAGTGAGAACGGAAGAAATAATTTGGACCACCTTTGGCGAGATCCAGAAAAAATGCCGAAACTTGGAGAAGGAGACTACTTACCCAATCTTGCTAAAGCTCAAGAACATTCAATGTTTGGAGATGGTGATGGTGTTCCAATTGGCCGATCAGGTGGTACCCAATCTCAAGCTCAACAAAAGGAAACCTTTTTCGGTAAATCGAGAGGAATTGGTAAGGATTTCGAGGGGGCTGCTGAAAATGCAGCAGGGGAAACTTGTCGACCTATTACATCTAATGACCAACCGAAGCCTAATTTGATTGTCAACTACCTTCCGCAATATCTGACTGACAATGACTTTTTCAACCTATTTGGCCCATTCGGCCCATTGGAAAGCATTAAGATTATGAGGGATCCTCAAGTAATTTGATAAACTTTCCATTTCATCAGAGAAACTCAATGAATTAGAAGGAATAAGAGCTCGGAGAAAGTAATTGTTTGAAATAGTTTGAATAACTTTCCTTTGGTTCCCAGACTGGTTATTCCTTTGGATACGGTTTTGTAAACTATGCTGAGCTGCTTGACGCTGTGAAGGCTCGAAACGGACTAAATGGGCTTCAAATTGGTCATAAGAAAATTAAAGTTTCATTTGCTCGACCACCGTCCGAAGATATCAAAGACACGAACCTTTTTGTTACGGGTTTACCACATTATGTAACTGAGAATGACTTGGATGCTATGTTTTCTCCTTTTGGAGTTATCGTCCACTTGAGGGTTTTACGAGACCGATTTACTAAGGCCACGAGGGGAGTTGCATTTGTAAGGTATGTACCATGTGGTTACACGAGTTATACTCAATTTATAATAGCAACGAATGATTAAATATCGTCATAAATAAGAAATTTTCAAAATTTTGCATGTATTTGTTATTGCATGAGTAAAGATATGAAACAAGGAGCCAAGCATGTGCGGCAATTCTGGAGATGAATGGAATAATCCCGAAAGGAAACAAAGATCCGATTCGAGTTCGACTTGCCCAAGATCATGGAAAGCAAAAGGCCGCATATCTGGCAGGATTTCAAGCTGCCCTTACTGTAAAAAAGGCTCTGGGTGGGTGGGGCCCTGAAACTTCCCGTCTTCGTCAAGGTGGAATCCGAAGTCAAAAATATTCTTATGACTTTTCTCATTCTCCAATTAATTTTATTAAGATTTAAGTGAGCAATTCCTAGAGAACTTAATTAGAGTACTATGAGCTATTTTTTTATCCTAGAAGAGGCGTTCAGCCAAGTTGGTCAGAGAAATGACATACCCGGCCGTGTTCGACCGTCCACCATGTCCGGTGTATCAAACCAATGTGGAATGTCTGGTAATATGTATTGGAAAGGTTTTGGGGAAGCTACTGCAGGTACTCTGAATCGTAAGTGATTATTCTGATTATTCTTTCGAAAAGATTTTAAGAACCTGTACGAGTACTATCCGAAATCATAATAATATTGTGAATTCTAGAACGACTGTCTCGAACGATGGGAAACCTTGATCACTATCCCTACTACGCTCACTATCCACGCTGATGATGTTCAAGTTGCACGTAATGTAAAGTAAAATCTGTGATCTGGATAATATAATGTAGAATATGCTTTATCGGATTCTTGTCTATAAAGTATCATATTTATAGCTATCATTCGTGAAATAAAATGAATAACATAAATAATCAAACGGTTTTTGTTTTGGCACTTTTCAACCTCCATTGACTCTGATTAAGAGATGCCCGAACCTCGAGCTTAATTTTTAATTATAGTACCTCAAATGCTTATTAAAGCATACACATATTAAATACATACTATGACTAATAATGTAAATAAATGCAGTATGAATATTTGCATTGTTTCTGAAATGGATTTGGTGGTGAGCTTTATTACAATGCTTGAGCTTGAAGATTTGATAATCTATTAGAATTAAATTAATCGATCCGAGTTACAATAAATAAAAATCTCACACCCGTTAGCGAATTAAGAGATGTCAGAGCTGAAACCTTCAGTGAATAGCATGTACAAAAAATGATGCATCAGAAAAATCCAGACACATTTATTTTGATTCCCTATAATATTATGTCTATGAAATCAGAATGTATTGATTCAATCTTTTACCAATTTAAATCAGCCACAGAAATACGAATCGCACAGTCAACAGTTCATTTACAAAAGGTTACACACTTACACAGACGTTTCTAAAAAGTAGGTTAGTTTACCGTTCCATCATGAACATCATCCTTGCAGCAGTAGTGGTAAGTTGTACATTTACTATATCAACAATTCAACACGATAGTATTTTTTTACCTCTCTGGTCTCTCAATCAGATATGCCATGATTGTATAAGTATTTATTTTACTGGTCTAAGCTCTAAACCCTCTTGTACCTGTTTCCAAACTAAGCTTAGAACACATTTACTACCACCGCTAAGGATTAACTTAACATTTCATTCATTCGGTACATCATGAAATAAATCTCAACCCATTCCCCCTATTTTAATTTAATCTTATACATTATATGCCCTATACATTGATGACTTATAGTAGTCTAGCATACTTTTCAAGAAGTTTTAAACCCACCTGTTCACCATAAGTTAGATACATTTTTAAACTCCTAGTTTCTAACCCTGTCTCTCATACCAACTTAAATATTTTAGTACTTGCAAGTCTTCCAACCCAAATGTAATTTTGTCTCACAGATATCGGTGTCTAAAGTTTAAAATACTTCTGCTGAAGCCTTAAGTATTCAGAGACTAGTAAATAGTAATCCCACATTAAAAATAGGTAAGAGAATCAACAGTTGACCATATTTTTGGTTCACATCTATTCATTTTTATCCATTTTAAATAAAAACTTTCTGAAACATTGGAAAGGGGTTTCGGGTGTTTTTCCTTCACATAAATAATACCTGTCGTTTTTAGCCAATCAGTCAAATGGTTTCAAAATACTCTTAAATTTCTATATTTGTAAACAATCAGAGGTGAGAGGGGAGAATGGGTCGGACTCTGATTTCAGATTATTTATTTTCATTCATTAATATCTTCCTCATTCTCCAAGTTTTGTTTACAACTAATGCTATTTTTTCACCGCCCGCATAGATTAAACAAATAGGATTTTATTATTATATTAACAGGAAATCAGTAAATACCCACACGTGGAGCGAAGCATGGAATAACACAACTTTAAACTGCTTAGCGAATTAGAGATACTGAATATGAACGACGGTCAGTATTTGTGATTAATAAATTGTCCCAAACTCAATATTAAGTTCAAAAAAACTATATCGTCATTGTTTCTAGGTGGGTCTGAAATATGTCAAGTGTGAGGATTGGTATCATTCCAGAAGTATGCGGAAGAAGATATTTTAAATTCATAATTGACACTTCCTTCTGAATAACAGAACACACGTATATCTGGCATCTGAAACCCGAGATTAATATTGGTGTTAATCATGGCCAAGAGCATTGTGCTAACTTATATTTTGTGGGCTCTTGGGGGATGGTTTGGGCTACATCATTTCTATCTTGGAAGGGATAGACAAGCCTTTATTTGGTGGTGCCTGGTTGGCGGGTATGGGGGCCTTGGATGGTTTGGAGATCTTTATAAAATACCAAGGTGAATGATCTAATTTACAAAATTAAATAGGGTTTAAATACTTATAATTATAATCTGCATTTGTTTCTCTTTGACAATAGATACGTGGAAGAGGCCAACTTTACCAAAGAGTATGTCCAGAAGTTGATCGAGAAAATGAAAGAGAGACCAAAGGTAGTGGAACATATAAAAATAAAATGAGTTTCTGTGTATCAGATTCAGAACACTATTTATAAATTTTTGTGTTTATCACTTGATGATTTCAGCCCCCATTTTCATTGTACCGTTTTATTGGTCAAATCGCGTTCGGAAACCTATTGGCCTGGGTAACCTATGCCGCCATTCCTGTCGAAGAGATCATCCCCGGCCATTCCTTATGGTGGCTTGTAGTGTTAGTTCCACTAGGGTCGGCGATAGGTTCGTACTGTTTGGTTAATTTCCATGAGTTAGTAAAGGCACTTTTATCAATGATAAAAAAATGTAATTGAATTTTCTCTAAACAGGTGTCCATGCCGTTGGTAATATTGGTAGAGAGGAAGGGTCAATAGAAAACACGCTTATCGGAGCATACCTCCCCCTCGTATTCTATACTATGGTTAATCCAAAATACTATTGGAGCTCATTATTAGGGGCATTTGCCTTCCGAACGGAGGTCAAATGGAGGAGGTCGCCACCTAAAAGACATGGGATTTGCAGGTGAAACCATTATATTTATAACTAGTTAATTTTAAATAATTAAAATTTATAAATCTTAATTGATTCAACTATGTAGACGATTGACAACACTGTCTGCCTGTGGCTTCATTTACCTGTCCCTTTGGAGCTCCTACCTTTATTTCAATATGGTCATCACAAATGAACATGGTGAAACTATTCGATTCCGGGACTCGGCCAAAAATCTACTAAATTCTCCTATGTTCCAGGAACTAAGAGAATCTTTGCGAACTTTGTGGCACTATTATAAAATTCATGGCTGGAGTACACTATGGAGCGAGGTTAGTATATGTTCCCACACTCCATGCTATATTAAAATTGTACTTCCAGATCTGTATCCAACAATTTAAAAATCTCTTTCAGATCATTTCGAAGCTTGATCCGATGGGGGAAAGGAACGCTCTGAGAGCCTTGGAATTACCTAGTGGAACTAGTCAAGAGCAGATAACTCAGAAATGGAGACAATTATCAAGACAGTGGCACCCTGACAAATTCCAAGATCCAAAAGAAAAGGCAGAAGCACAATCCAAATTTATGGAAATTAAAGAAGCCTATGATAAACTTTCTGTGATTCACTCCAAGAGAAAGCGACAAAATTCACGCTCCAGAGCAGTTGATGCTGATAATGATGAGCACGGCAATGATGAGTTGTGATTTTTCACTTATAATTCATTTCAATCTTTTTCGTCTATATAGATTTATGTAATTGAACGTTGCGTAGTTAGTATTTATATTTCCTGTACTGCTAAGAAAAGTCTGTGCAATTGGTACAGCATGTGATTCAATGTGTTGCTAAAAATAAAATAATCTTAATATATATCTACATTATATAATTTGTTTTCTAATACCCGTGTCAAGGACCCGTGGGATAAATACCAGTTTAACTCATAAAGTTGTTAAGGCTAATACTAATTAATTAAAGGCATTTTGAGCAATCAAAGCGGATCTCTCGGATCTGGTTTAAATATAGAATTAGATTTTTTTTTAAATAGCAAACCTAAAAGCAACTAACCCAGCTCGACGAAACTATAACCGTAGAACGAATCTGAAGAAAAAATTTGGCAAAATAGAATTCCACTATATTGAGTACAATGTACTATTGGATAGTTCAACTAATCAAAATAAAATCCATAAAATACAGCAGAATTTAAAAAATACTTTTTACAGGGAATGAATATAGATGCATTGTATTTGGGTTTGCTCCGTACATACAAAGCACGATATTAGCTAGTTATAATTAGGTATAGTTTTACTCTCTTATTTAAAATTAATACTTCAGTTAAACCTTTTCTTTTCCTGTCGAACAGCTTACACATTCCCAACCCGTTCCTTTCTGTTTCCACAAGCTCACCTTCAAGGTAACAACCACATACAAATCCTTATAAATTGAACTCAAAATCAGAGAAAGTTTGAATCTATTGAATTAGCTATGAACTCAATAAAATTTTCCAAATTGCAGACTTACTTCGTTTTCACCGCCAGATACGGCAAGCATGTCTGCCGATAAACTCCAACTGACGTTCCACACAACATCATCGAAGACGCAAATGGGCTCAGGGATCCACTCGTTACTATTACCACCAGAATTGTTCCAGATAATGACTCGTCGATCTTGACCTCCGGACGCGATTCTCATAGACGAGTTTCCCGTAATTGGGGCCCAAGCTACATCTCGAACCCAATCCGAATGCCCAAACAGCGAGCATTCTTCACGCCATTCTCCTTCAATTTCTCTGCGTAATTAATGAAATCAATCATCTACGCATCAATATGTAATTTTTACTGATTACTAATACTATTTTTGATTATGAAGGGCAGATACACGTACTTCCAAATTTTGACAGCTGAATCATTTCCACCAGTTACAAACCGGATTTTACTTTGGTCGCCATTCTCAGAAGGCATAGTAAACGGGCACCAACTCACCGAATTGCAACCTAACTGTTAAATGGAACTATTTAGTAAATAGCTGACATTGGCAAAGACAATGATATAATAATTTCAAAAAAATTCACAGGGTGTGCATTTGCAATTAGATTCACAGTCCATCGGTTACCCTGCTCCGAACATGATAAGACAGAGATGCTACTGTCAGAGCTAGCACATGCAAGAATCAAACCGAATTCATGAGGAGCCCAACTAACACAATTTACTGGGAATCAAAAATATAATCAATCAATAGGAAAATAGTGTCCAATACCAATTAGCAAGTCTCAGTTTTAGTTATTTCCTCACCAGAAGATTCGTGACCATCATAAACAAATATTCTCTCCCATTTACAAACGTTCTGATCATCTGGGTTACTCCGCTGAGAGCTAATTGATGCATGCCCACTTCTGATGGTAACCAGAGTCTCGACTGTTTCAATCTCTTTCCAAACAATCACTGTGCGGTCGTAAGAGCAGGAAGCAATTATATTCCCGAATTTAGGGTGGGCCCATGACAATTGCCATATCTGCGTGTAAACGGAATACGGTTCGGAAACCATATGAAATGTTTTTGATATCCTTGTATATTGGATAAGATACTTAATTTTATTCAAGCTTGCCGGTCCTTGATGTGCTTTCAATTCCGCAGTGAGCTCCCGATATCCGGTATTTAGATTAATCT
Organism: Agrenia bidenticulata; assembly: GCA_034694785.1. NCBI lineage: Eukaryota > Metazoa > Arthropoda > Collembola > Entomobryomorpha > Isotomidae > Agrenia > Agrenia bidenticulata. The sequence goes on along the minus strand of JAQFYM010001114.1, from coordinate 25,474 downwards.
CAAAGATCCGGACCGTTCTGTCTGCAGACGCAGTTGCGAGCTTTGTCCCCAGAAAATTCACCCTAGCGTCGTGCTAAAAAAATTAATCGTGCTAATAAATTTTATTTTATAATAGTATAATAAATTCCTAAAAGTGCTTTGAATCACAATCATATCCCCATGGCCCGTCTCCACTGCGATATGCGTCGTCCTCTGATTGCTCGAATTGGAAAGCTCAAAAAATGACAAACTCATACTTGAAATATTTTTCGATGCGTCCTCGCTCTCAGTTACTAGCCAAACACACTCACAAACCGAAAGGAATTAATTAAATCCGCAGTTTCAGGTAAATATCCTAAGTAATGCGCGTAGGTCCTCTTAATCGTCGATTGCAGCGCGCGGAGAAGTTGAAGACTTTTTGAAATTCCCGCCTTTCCTAATTTTATGTACGTCGACTTTCTCCAAAGTTTCTAGCGGTTTTTGGAGAAAGTCTGTATACTTTATCCCCACCTAGATTAATGAAACAAATAAAATCAAGGCCTTCATATATTCAAGGGTACGATTTATTATGCAAAAGCAATCCTGTAGCTATCCTTGGCTTTGAGTCATTGACCAAGGTCAACCTGCGTGTTTTCTAATCTCCAGGGGAAATTTTAACGTTACGCTAGTTGCGAACAATTAGTTTTCCTATGAATGGTTTGTTAATCTGTAGTCCAAATAAAGCTTACAACTAGGGCTATAATATAAAGAGTATTCAAAGATTCGGTGATTGTTAAAATATTGAGGAACGAAAACATTTCTTAAATTATAATGTACGTTATATATAGTGCCACACCTTTCAATTTTGATATCTTACCCTTTTAAGTTTTTGAATTTGAGTAATAAGTGAAAGCGAAAGTGACGGTAAATTTGGACTATTAAACAGGCTTAAGATATCAAAGTTGAAATAGGAAGTGATGCTGCTATACTATCATAATTAAAATTAAGGAAAACTATTTTTTGAAACTAAAACTTGTGCAATACCCAAAATATTATGATGATACTAGACTGTAGCGAATAAAATCCTTGTGCATGGACCCCTTGGTCAGATTTAAAAGCTAAAACGGCAAATACTGTAACTACACAATATTAGCATGAAGGGGATTCCCCAAACTGTAGGGAGTTCATGTAAGGTCGGCCCATCGTTCCGGCGACTCATGTACATGTCGGACATTAGTACTAACGCTGAATAATAATTGTACGTCTCGTTATCTCCTCTCGTCCAATTTTGACTCGTCATGTTGCTGTAAACTTCACTCACAATCTCTTCAATTATTCTATTCTCTTCTTTTTCTTCCTTTTCTGACTGGATTCTAAGACGTTCTTCTTTTTCCTTAGTTTTTGAGTTACCGCTGCCACCCCTGGGGCTCCCCTTGCTTCCACCAACTCTTCCGGCTCTTATCGACACGACAGACTCCACTAGAAATGCCACCAACATAAGAGTCAGGATCAACCGTTTCCAAACCTAAGACCAAGGAAAGTCATCATACCTCTTTAGATAGTTCATTTTGAGACTCTAGGGAAAGTTGGAGAAAACCTTACCATTGCTTCTATCGATTTATTCCCTCTTGTTAATGTCTTTAAAGTTTATTAAAGCCAAAGATGACCGGTAATTAATTTCTCTTGCCTTCTCTTGGTTGGATTGTAGGGATTCGAGGGTTAAGAACTTTTTAAATTTAATTTTATCGTAAAGAAGAAACAAACGGCTAGTTTTGATGCATATTGTATATATTTGAGCAATCGGTTTTTTACTAAGGCTAGTCTTCTTGCTTGATTAAAAAGAAAATGTCCAGCAACGTTTTTCGTTCATGACTTTCCCTCGATTGGAAATTTAATTCAACTGGGCAGTAATATAATAAAACTACAACTTCTACAAGATTGGATTTATTTTGATAGAAATTCGATTTTAAGTTTATTGATTTTCGGGAAACCACTAAAATAATGTAAGCATCGTGTGAGCGTTATTCCAGTTATTTTGTGTTTTAGATGTGACTGTGTAAGTATATTTTATAATACTACCTTGTATATCAAAGTAATATTAGTAGTAAAGTTAAACAGACTTAGAATTTATATCATTTGTAATCTGTAACTTCATGTAGCTAATACAGCCCAAGCCTATTTTATTCATAAAAGTTAATTCAAATAAGGCTTTGTAAACCAGTGTAAAATGATAGTAAAATCAACATAACATTTTCAGTATGTAAATAAGTATAAAAAAATTAGGAATCTAGTAGGTAGTTTTTTTTCAAATCTCGGCCCCCGTTGCGTCATCTTCGAACTCATCTTTATATTGATTCCATAGAACTCCATAATACTATGCCCAATGCCCATTATGGAAACTTTACACTATAATAATAAATTAATTATTCAAAAACAGTTTTATAAACCCACTCTGCCAATTTGGCCTAATTCTAATTACGTCAAATATTTAATTATTTGTGCACAATATCCAAACCGAATTCTAAAATTCTATGGACCCCTGGGAAATATGATTTATTGCAAAAGATGTACTTAAAAGGGAAATCTTAGTTGGTCGCTATATACTGACAAGTAGCTTAAAATAAATAATAATAAATTTATAGAACTACGTATGTATCGTGTTTTGATATTTATTGAATTTAAAATGATATTGAAAAAATGATGTAATAATCGAATTTACATTGTTCAATTATTAAAGGTCATAACCTGGAAAATCGGATCCGAAAATAAATAATTATTTATCCTGTGTTGAAAGGTGATTGTGCAAAAGTAGGTTATGCTAGCGTCACTGTTAAATTTTGTGTTTGGTCATTGCTATTATTTTATACATTTTAAGGATGATGATAAACTTTTTATTTAAAGTTGGAAGTTTAACAAGATGGGATGGGTGGATTCAAATAATGATGTTAAAAAGTATTGCCAAAATTTGAGACGGGGAAAGCTGACAATAATAAATAAAATCTCTTTTGCCAATACTTTTGACTTATTTATGCAATTTTTACTGTTGACTCTTCCTGAGATGCTTCGGTTAAAATTGCAATTTAGAATATTAAAAACGATTGTATTGTGTTCAAAACAGTTGATATCAACAACGATGGGCCAGAAAGAACTTTTTTTTATTTATTCGGGATGAATAGATTAGTAGTGGGCATATTAATAACTACTCCGTCGCAATTAAAAACACACAATTGAATAGGTTAAAGGTATTTAATCATCATGAATGTCTTGCGCTTGACAGCATATTTGAAATATATGACCGGAAACGAATGAAAAGAACACTGACTTACCTAGATCTTTATAAATTAAATACGAATCCACTGACAATGATAATATTGTATTGTATTATTAACGCATCTGCTACATTCAAACTTAGAATAATTTATTAAGAGACAGATTCATCATTCAATATCCTGAGTAAATGCTATTCCACATTATACATTATAAATAAAAACTATCAATATCACAATGTTGGCAATGGAAAATTCGTCATTTCTATTTTCGAAAGATTCATAACCACTTAACCAGTACATAGAGCGGGACCCCAAATTAGTTTCAAAGCATAAACAAAATAGTTTAAAATCTATTTGATTGATTTGATAAAAGAGTTAGTTTTCAAGGGCATGCATCATCTCAACATCATACCTCAAGCTCAATGATTGTAAATTTTTAAAACTAAATTGTTCGCATTGAATTAATTTGTAATTGTTACAACTATTATTTTTAAACATCCTTAGCCTTATCTTGATTCATCGTATGCTTGTATAAATCATAGACAATTATGATAGATATGATTTGAAACACGGAAATGAGCTCATCTCTTGACAGGGGTCACTTGAACAGTAGGTATCGTCATTTTCTTGTTCACCGTCTTGGACCTCTGTTGATCCATGAGTGGCTTGATTGAAGGTAGCAGAAGGGAACCCGCACAGATTGTAGCCCCTCCTAAATTAGAGACGAGGGTGTAGTTCCCACCACCCATCTTGGGTCGTCGATCTGGTAATGACCTCGTGGGAGGGCTAGTGTTTGTACTACTGGCCCCCAACGCCTTTTTTATTTTATTTTTTAGCCAAGTCGCTCCAGAGATTGTGGAGCGAGCGTACAAATGATAATAAGGCGATTCGTCAGAGTTCATCCGCTTCAATTCCATGTTACTTCTACTTGCCTAGGGTTACAACATTAGAAAATCAATGTAAGCATTTGATCTCTTATCCAAAATGTTACAGAGATTCTTTGGATTCAAATTCTTACAGGCATTGGTCTATTGATTGGGAAGTTTGAGGGAGGGCTGCCGGAATGACGCTGATGTTCTTTCGCCCCTCGAGAAATCGCTTCGGAACAAATGTGGCGACCGCAAAGTCTCGCCCACTCTGCTGCTGTCAGTCCTCGACTGTAGTCTCGAAGATGGGCTGAAGCTCCTGAAGAATATTTATTAAAAAAAATCAAATCCGATAAATAAGCTAGGTCTTGTTTGTTTAAGAATTGGGATGTTCAAAGTACCTGCGGAGAGTAGGCTCTTGGCACACCGAGTACGTCCTTGAAGTGCTGCTTTCATCAGAGGTGTAAGTCCAGTTGAATTGCGACAGTTCATGTCCACAGTTCCACCGAATCGAGATAGCATGAGATCTACTGCTTCAGAATGACCTAGAAAAATTTCAAAGGTAATGGTCAGCAAGGATAAACTTCTCTGTGCTAACCTTTTAAAAGCAGTACATACTACACAGATAAAACTAGCAGGCAAAATTATTTTACCAGCTTGAGATGCGTAGTGCAAAGGAGTATTTCCGTCATTGTCTCCTAAATTCGGGTCCAACTGTCCAACTCGGCTTAATTCGTCTATGAGCATGATACTTCCACCGGCACAAGCATAGCTTAAAGAAGTCTGTAAAATATACCAATTAAAATATATCATTATTAAGTCTTCCTTTGAAATTTTTTTTAATGATAAAAGATGTCAAAAATCAACTTCAGGCCAAAACATTTAACTTTGGTTAAAACATAAATAAATTTAAATTAAATATTTAGTCTACTTTTAAAATTCTATACATTCGACCAATTTCTAACAACGCTTACAGAGATCAAGCAATTGAAGTAATTCATATGGAAAATCTGTTGCGTTCATTGGCAAAATGACGCTGATGACCCAGTACTATGATCTTCAATAAGATCATGTTTCAACCTCCCTTCAACATTAGAATTACAAGAAACACATACTCTAAAACCACGTCAGAGTCGGCTGTTCCTTTCCAGAGAACTTGTTCAAAGTCAAATAACTCTGTCAACAATATAAATACTAAACTATGCAGAGCTCCCGTACTTTCACCTATGATGTCCCACCACACAAAAGTCTAATAATAACTTGCATTGTTATTATGTCAGTGTGGCATGTGTGGCTCGGATGTGGTTCTCAAAGGGGCCTTTGTGTCCTTTAATGGTATGCCATCACCCCCACATAATAAGATATCTTTGTTTCCCCGTTCCTTTCATCACTTTCATCTCTAAATTCCACTTTCACTCAACATTTCCAAAAGCCTCCAGCAAAAAATATCCCCTGAAATAAAGAGAAAGTATTCGTTGCGGGGGAATATTACTACTATCTACAAATCTCCATGAAATGGAGAACATTGTGGGAATAACAACAGGAGGGGAAAACTTGATGCTTGTGAACATCAAAGGGCTTCTGTGTACATGCGGAATTTCCAAAGCTGTTAATCTATTACTTCTAAAACAGAATAGGATCCAGGCGGCTCTCACTTCCGTCTCCATCCTGGACGTAGATAACAACAATAAGATTACTAACTAATAAACGCTTGGTAAGTAATTGGATAACGTGCGAGGCTTTGTGTAGAGCCCTTGCTCTCATGTCCAGACGGAATTCCTGGGGAAAATCATGACTATTTTTGTCACACGTGGTCAAAGAATTACTATACAATATCCCCGCACATCCAGAGACAATGATTTAATATAAGGTCCCAACACACCGGGTTGTATCATACAGGGAATTCCATTTTGATTAAAAAATACTGTACTGTGTTACTACTACGGGTCCATAGATCACTCCCGAATCATCATCACCCAAATCTCTAAAAGCGTCATAGATCTCATAAGTGCAGTGAACTGAGTTCCGGGAAGACGTAGTCAGCGTTTAAAGGACAATAGAGAAAAGGGAGAGAGGACAAGAGGGGAAACTTCACTCAAGTTGGATACACAAAATAGATGAGAATGGGCAAAATAAGCCGTGTGTGTTCTACTTGTTCATGCCATAGATTTCCATACCAGCCTTTTATTACTAGAGCATGTGCGTATTGTGCATGGATAATTTCCAGGTAATAAAACCTCTTTTATGACATGTTGTTATTCTTATCATACCACACTAACTACACATGGATAGTAAGTAGGTGTAGACTACTGTAGACAGTCTTGAATCAGAGTGTGGATTTATTTTAGACACACTCTAAGGGAGGGAACTCATTCCGGAAGGAATTATGGGAAGAGGTGTGGACTTTTTCACTTACTCTGTAAACATACCTTTTCAGTTCATATTCTTCCAGGAAATAATCAAGCTCTGAATTTATTAAGCATCTATCCCAAGCCTTATTCTTCTATGCTCTACTTTCCCTTGTAAATTATAAAATACTGTTCCTATTTAGCGTTGGTAGCAACTACGGATTTAAGCATCGACGTTTTATCCTGTGATTTTTCATGGGAAACTCTTTCTAGACTACAAACTAAAACTTGGCCTAAGTTCCTAGTAGCAATTTTCCGTTGACATGGCCTCATTGGCTAAATTCTTGTAAATCCCCAAGTTTACCGGGATTTAGACCTCCCGCAAAGATGATATTAGCATGTGTCATTGTCAACAAACCTAACTAGGCTCGGGTAGTGAGTAGACTAACGGGTAAGACTACTGTAGCCGCTAGAAAACAAATATCGGTTTCGGTTTTGTGTACAAACGATCAACTTCCGGAAACTTGGGTCAAGAACCCGGTGAAAGCTGTCGGGGTGTCTAATACGTCTACACTTTATAAAAGCTCCTTCTATTCCGTCTTGGCTGCGGTTTGAAACTTTTGAGAGATACTATGACACAACACCAACCGAATTTTGCCTTTCCCAGTTCCTAAGGAGAAGAATAGGTGGTGAGATTTCCCTCTTCTATGACGGGTATCCGAGGAAGTAGGTGTTAAAACTTATACAGCCCTATTATAAGAGGCAATGAATAGAAATTGGTGTAAACACGTGGATACAAAGGGGAACGTGACGATGGGAGCCGAGCAACCAAAACTCTATCCCGTTTAGTTATCAGTTTTCTGAACGATTTCGTACCTGGCTCTCCTTTCACACCTACGGTTTTATTTGGGTTATGGAATGGACGATGTATGTAGTCTGGGTAGTGTCTTGTAGAACTGATATAGATCCTCTCGACTTTTCGTAATCATGTTCTAGTTTAATATTTACCTGGAACCGAGTGATTTTCACTGAGTACTTAGTGACTGTTCTTCGGGAATCATGGGGAACCTATTCTTATAGATTATATCTGTATTTTTCTTTTGTATTTCTTGTTCTATTTTGGGACTGGGAAATGTACCTTCGATTTGCTACTGAATCGAGAAAAAAACAGAGTCTATGCCTTTTACTTTAATGCGTAGAGCTTTTCACCATATGAATGTTTTCCACTAAGAATCGATAGAAATAGTGAGAACTAATAGTGTTATGTTCTATCAAGTTCTATGGTACGCAGAGAAAATATTGGAATATTTTTCAGGGACAGGTGATGATAACCCCATCATACTTGATACTCGATACCTGAATATGCAAATGATAAGCATCCTAGCAAATTTCTGAATCATGCAATCAAGTTTATCTTACGTTTAAACACAATATCGCAATTGAGTATCTCCCTCAATAATAAAATTTGTAGAGCGTCATAAACAGTCTGTTATTTCATCCCTGCTCAAATGAGTTTTAGCTTAACGACAAATTTATGCTCGAGTCCTTTCAATGAACAAGTGAGATTTATGATTGAATTTTCAAACCTCGGCCTGAACACGCTCAAACCATGATAAGGTGAGTAAAAAAAACCTCATAAAACTACACGACACGAACACTCTCTTATAAATGAAATGAACAGAGTATTGAGAAAAGTCCAAGGAATAAGGGCAGGAATCGATCCCTGTGTATACAAGCCTAAATTATCCGTGATACTATTATTCAAATCCGATTTACCGTTCGGGTTCTTCTATTCAAGTTGGTGTACTTTCTACAATGAACACGTACATTGACTTGAAAGCCCCAGCCCCCCCCATCTTGCTAATGCCTCAGTTTACTTTTGGCATTCTTCAGAATGGGCTACAAACACTTTTCAAGGTCCGCACACGCACATGTCAAACCTTGCTTTCGAAAGCTATAATAAAAGTAGTAGCTATAACTGAACACTAGTCTCTGAGCTCTTTCTTATCATGTACAAGTGTTTGAAATCAAGTCTGACCAGTTGCAGCCTTTCCCATGTTTCATATTCCAAGACAAGAGAACAAGAGAGTCGGATTTGAAGACCAGAATGTCATAGTCTACGGTCATTACTGGCTGATTAATAATAAATTGAAAACACAAGGACTTTCTTTCCCCGAAAACTCCTTTATCCTTCTTTAAACATTAGAGTTCAAGGGAGCCAGAAGCCTGTAAAGATAGGACTATAGAGCTATACCATTTTATGCATAGTGCTGTGTAGTCTGTAGTCGCATGCGTAAAACTGGAGATGAAAGATTAAAACTGCTTTCTCGTTTTTCAAGTAAATCTTTAAAGGGTCCAAGACTTTGTGGAAGACGCTGTGGATTTATAATCGTTCGGAGCCCAACTCCCAACTCGTCCAGCCAATTTTCTTCAAGTATCTTGAAAGGAAATGTAGAAGCGTGAAGTGAGATACATTTTTAATATCATTTGATCTCTAACCTTTTCTAGTTCCTTTCTCCGTTCACAGTTGACCACACTTGAGACTTTTGGCTTTTGAGATTCAGTGGAGATGGATAGGATTTGGAATAGAATGGAACGGTATAAATGAAACTGGGAACAAGGTTGAACTTGAACAAAAACTCTTCAGGATAATATATATATTATGAGAAGACTAATTTTATACAGTAGTAGCCCATTGCCTATCCAAGTTTAGAGAAAACACTGGGCGTGTAACTAATAATTGGGATTTATTTTTGTCATATACTTGCCTTCCCAACATTCGCAAAAATTAAAGGATGTGCCAAAAAGTAGAAAATACTAATAGTAAAATCAAGATCCAGCAATGTTTGGCAACTAATTTAAAATTTCTTATTACATCCAACCATCACTCAATTTTGGCCAATCAACTTGTAATGTCCCTAATCTTGAAGTAGTACATACATAATTACAAACAATAAACACAGCTTGAGATTAGTTTAAGGCACTCTGAACAAATGTTCCTTAACCAAACTTTACCATCGATTCTTATGCATCTTTAGTTAAATGCTAGAAATATTTGCACACATTCAATTTGCAAATCCGAACTAGAACTGTACTATTTAAAAAAGGTTTTAAATAGTCCTTAAAAACTGGACATTTCACAACTTCAGAAATCTCTAGATATGCACATAGATCTAAATGAGCCCATTTGCTTGGTAAGAATAATTTTATATCCACATTTTAAGTATCCCTTGTTTCTAAAGTAATTTCACGATTTTTAGCGGTTTTAAACTAAAACTTACATTGCAATTTCGAATATCCTGAGCCAAGAAAATTCAACCGTTTAGTCATTTGTTTTTAGACGAGACAATAGTCTGGGTCCATATTGGCTCGTAAGCGAATTTTAACGCTTTACAGCCATTGATTGTGGCACGTCGTGTGTCCAGTTGTATTCTAGTATTTAATTCTATGATCGTGTCAAAGGTCCAATTTGTCGCGTTCCCATCTGTCATGTTGTTCCTCTCAAGTAACCCCTCAAGGGACGATCATATACCCCTGGTCTAGTAATGTAATAATCTCTACAATAAGTGTAGTTGATTTTATAGTACTAAAATCGAGTCACGCAAACCTCTATGGAATCAACATTGGAATCATATATTTATAGTAGGAATGTTAGCATGAATCCGAAAAAGGCGAACATGCCATAGGTTTTGAAATGTTGAGAGGTTTCAAGTTATTATTTGACTTGAACATGCAAATGTGCTAAAATCTCCTTCACCACTGTGTTTTCCAGATTTCACATCCGTTCATAAAAAAAACCTTTTACCAACAGGCTGAAGATATTCCAAAGGGTCCATGTCGAACATGAAGTGTGTACAGGTCAAAGTATTGGTTCACATGATATATCCTTAATCCACTACCTTTTTATGGCAAACTTTCTCCGCTTACTTTTATGATGAATTCCGCTGTGTCCTTTTACTAGCTTTTTCAAGAGATTTTTTATCTTGAAAGATTAAGTAAAGAATTCAAGAAGGACTAGAGGGGCAGGAATGAAGAGATTAAATCCCTGGATAGGGCAACCCTTAAGTTATTACAAACTGCAGATTATATTTTCTCCAGCCAAGTTTTATTGATTTCAAACCGTTCGATAGCTAACGAGTTTTCCCTTGCGGTATTAAAAACTAAAAGTCATACAAAGATATTGAGCTGCGCATAGTAAACTGTGCTTATTTAGTTTCATCGCTCCCAACGTTGTAGATTGAAGATATGGAACTCGTAGCAATTCAGACCCGACCTGGTTTACGTGGTGACCTTAATTGAGCGTTTCTTAAGATTGCAAGGATTATTTACTTACCTACGCATTATTTCTTGCATTCACCAAGTCTCTAGAGAAAAGTCAATAAATGAAAACCCTTGTGGTGTATATCGTAATAAAAGGACTTTTCACATACGGTAAAGCTCAGTCATGTGGTTCAGTTGCCATAATATTCTGGAAATCTCAAGATATTAACCTAACTTGACCTCATCTAATGTACTTGACAGCTCTGGCTCTGGGCTTATGGCCAACATAATGGTTAGAGCTTTATCTACAAATTGTCAACAATAAAACATATTTCGTTTCTTTCGGCTTAAATGACGGGGACAGTAATGTTGCCCAAGAGAATACAAGTCAGGGACGATAGGACTACTAGCAGATTCAAAGCTCACGAGACCACTAACTAACCCAACAATAAATCTCACCTTTAAATATATTTATTCCACAACACAAGGTTTATTGTTTTACCTACCGCTGAGACTAATAAAAGAGACGAGAGAGAAGCCCAAGGTGGAACTGGTGGAAAAATTCCAGATTTTTATACGACACAAGATTGAAAGACATTAAAATCCTAGACAGACTACAAGGACCTATTTTTACGCCTTAACAAAGACTCTAGGATTTAGTTCCTTGCAAGGGGATAGTAGCAACTAAATTTTAGAATCTGACTATTGTGAAGGCAGAAAACCCTTATTATCAACTGAACTGTTTCTTAGGGTGCAGTTGGAATATGATTAATTCTGTTACAACAGAACTTTTAGCACTAATTGGAAAGTAAGGAAGATTAATTATTTAAAATACAGTTATCTGGGTCACAAACTTTCTGCCACAGACAGTTGTTAGGAAATAATTGAATAATCATCCGCTTTAAGAAACTTACCCACTTTAAGAAGATAAGATTTTTCTAAGCCATTTGAAAACACCCCGTGGCCAATATGCAAGCGTCTCAGTGTGTGCTATCTGACAAATTATTTGGATAGATAGTTCCCAGCTACTCGTTAAAGATTTTATATAAAACACTATTTCAAAAGGTTGACAGATTTTTTTTACTCCTTCGTTGAGTTCACGTAGTTAGCGATTAATAAACGTAGTTAATCTCAATATGGACACCACCATATGACCTCCGCAGATGACATTTTATAAGTATAGAGAAAGCAAGCCAAGCAAAACTAACAACGGTTACTGAATCAAAGCCCATGACGTACATGTGGTTTTAAATTTGGGGTTCTTCAGGCAAATCTTGAGAAGCCAGTGGAGATTTCGTAATCTCGGTGACGGGCAGACAGACAGACGGGTAGTAGATGTAAGCGGTAAACTGTGCGGATTAAGTTATAAATTTGCCAAAGGAATGTTGTAGAACAACCCGAAAATATTCAGACAAAAGGAACTTTCCCAACATTACTAACCCCCCATAACCACCTACACACTACTATGTGGTCACAATGTGGTCACCACGTTATGTATTTTGGTCGCTTAATAAAACCATTGAACTTGAACTTGAACTTACTACAAAGGTTCATAAGAAATGAACCCCTCAAGCTCAAGCCGCCGGAATATAACTAGAAACGTCGAGGTAAAATCCTCATGTAACACACAAGTGACTGCTACCAAATTGAATCTGTCACTCAATTAGCAATTGGAAAGATCAGGGCAGATGGGTTTCATCCGACTCTACGAATTTTTCTGAACTTCTAGCTCCATGTGCCTGAGGGAACGGAGAAACCTTTTGTAATCCCAATATACTTTAGTAGAACCTAAAAATACTACCTGGATTATTCCTTCCAATTCATGTGACTGTAAACGATGGAATCGGATCCTTTAAAATAAACAAGAGGTAATCAAACACAGACTGTTTCAACGATTCATACCCTTGTTCAATTTTCTTTTACCTCCTTAGAAAATCGAATTACAATTTGTTACAACCACGTCTACAATTTACTCCAGGGAGTTGAGGGTCTTATTAGTGACTTTCCAATTTGATTTTGGATTTAACATTTCTGATTTTCGAACGAAAGTGTTTGCATACCAAATCAGCATCAACTAGAGAGTCAATTCCATCAAAATGTACCCAAGGAACTACTACGTGACACGCATTTACAAGACAAAGTTAATTTATCATCCCTTCCGGTCTCTGTCACCTCTCCCTTGGGAAGACTCACTACCCTTGAGCATGGCAAATAGGAATAAATGATAAGAATGGGCAAACCTTTAAAACCCGGCGAACTTATTAGGTATCAAATATTAACATACATAACGAAACACGCATTCATTTTTCGTTCATTCTCAGCCAGCCCCTTGAGTAATAGAACCTGTAGGGCTAAATTAAATATCACTATCCCTCACACAAGTAAATACATACAAATATACTGGATTAAAATTCTATACAATTCCAGTTTTATATTCAATTTCAGTCATAAACGTTTATTATTGAGTAGAATTTGAATTTATGACACGACACACTATGCCAGCTTGTCAGACTATTGCAGTACCTTAACTCATATGATTTCAAGCACCAAAACACCAGCACACATGCAATTAACGGTAAATGCCAATGTGAATATTTTACAGACTGTTCATGTCGGATTGAACCCGTCTTGCGGATTAATTTAGATCAATCACACCCATTCCAAACTAAGCCCTCTTTACCTGTGGCAGAAGCTCGAGAGTGGAGAGGGAGTAATGAGGAAAGCCAAACCAAGGCTCATTGGCACAGCTTTGCAAAGGTTGGTATTATCTGTATTTAGAGAGGAGATACGCATATCCAAAAGCTAAATGAGTATCAAAGTGAACGTGCCACATTTGTATTTTGGATGAAATGGAAGTGGAGCAGGGGAGATGTGATCCCAAGCTCTCAAATAATTGCACGTCTTTTGGCTTAGAATTTCTCCACAGTTCCTGGAAGTGGAAACTAGAGACAGGAAGTCTCGTGTGATTGTCCCTAGACAGATGACAGGCTTATTTAATGTACGTACGTAGTTGGGTTAAAACAAGAACATATGAGATTAAGGACTACCAAGTATTTCTACCAGACAGATCGTACGCTACGTAGCGACCATTTCTTTAAACTGCTGGGTAGGATTCTCTAAAGTTCCTGGAAATGAGTTGACGCCAACTAGAAACTGAAGAATCTTGTAAAAAGGGGCTAATTGAACTTTAAGAATGTTGTCTCTGCCTATAAAAGCTGTCTTTGCATTGATGAACAACAAGTGGGTGTCGTTTGGGTATCATTTCTAATGATATTTTCTAATTTGATCTTAGAGACTCGGAAGTCCCGGAAGTTCCTTTTGAATCTCTCCCTGTGTCCTCTCGTTTCCTTTTCACAAGTAATAATTAGAGAGGAAATAACTTTGTTGTAAGGTCCTCGTTTTGAAACTTTGGAGTTTGGAGGCTACAAGTTTGGTATAATTAAAATAGAAACAAACTTGAGAGGATTTCTGCTGGGGAGAAGAAGCCTCGAATTTGTCCTCAATTCTAGTCTAAATTATACCAGAGGTTGAAAACAAACGTTTTTTTAATTCTCAGTACAGCTCATTTCTTGACGATTGCAGTACTGAAATATAAGGCTCGATCTATCTGTTCCATAGGCAGATGGTAATTCAACACAAGTATTGCAAAAGTGGGAGATTCTAGTTTATTAAATTGAAAGCACAACTCGGTGATCAACAACAAATCGAGTCCTTTCATTTGCTTTAATTAGTATGAGTTAAATACTATTTTTGTCTTATTCAATGAAAGTCATTGAGTTTTTCTGATTCCCACTAGTCCCATCATTAAAAATACTGAAAGAAGATCCGAAAGTAAAGTATCTTCAGCATTCTGAGCCTTATTCGTCTACAAAAATCCAAAACTTACTATAGTCAACTGGTCTATAAATAATTTAACAAAAGGCAAATTCTGAGCTGTTACAAATTCCATTACAAGTCACAAACTATGCATTGATAAATGATATCCTTGTTTTGCTGACAAGGAGAAAGGGAAATAAAAACTTGGATCAGTACCGCAGCGTCAGCATATCTCAAATAACTCGTTACAGCAGTGTTACAAGCTTAAAGATCAATAAGTGTATCATGATTGTGAGGATTGTGGCGGAACTTGAATTCAGTGGTACACTATTCCTTGTCCAGTCAAACTATTTCTCCCATTTAATTCCTTTTATTTATCCCATAAAGTCAACTCCAATTTAAAGGTTGGGGTCTTGCCTATCCTATTCTCTTGACGTCATTCCATCATCTCTCCTCTTTAAAACACAACAATTTTCTATTCTATTGCCTGGCTAGATATCCACAGGCCTCCGTAAGTCCTAAACGACTTGCCCATTTACAAAGGTTGATAGCTCATTACAAAACCCCCTCGCCACTATATAATGCATGTGTAGGGATGTTTTCATGACCTCTGGTAAATCTGCTGCCAAGGTCAAATGGCCTATTGCAGTCACACATCATCACAGAGAAGATTGTTACAATAAATTGGCATTTTCACAAGACAAATTGCTGTAGAACTCCACAGGCTATAAAGTGGAGATGATCCCGTTTTAAAATTCGATCTGATGCTCTAGGGGTGTTAATTAGAATAATATTTCATAAATATTTGACCTGAGGTCAAATTGAAAACATCGGTACATTCTTTTCATATGCTTTTTGTCTGCTGCCAAATGAAAGTAAGTAGAAGGCTGGCTATCCAGCTAGTAACGTATGAGCGTATAACCGAATTGAAATACCTATGTTGAAAAAGTTCCTTTAGAATACTCTTTACAATTCCAGACAAGTTTCCAAACTCCAGCAAAATGAATTGAATTCCAAGAATAGTAACCCGCAGTTTTTTCTCCCACTTACTTGAGGAGTCTGAGGTGCTTGATAGATAAAACGAGCCTTTACTGCTTAGCTACTCTGTTCATAAAGTTTCATAAAACCTCTATGCATGAAAACTTGCATAAGATCAAGGGGGAAAGTAATTATGGTGCTCCACTGGGAGTCTCGGGACTCGTGACATTCGATGAACCAATCCACAAACCTGAGAAAACCTGAAATCACAAGAAACGATTCCGTAAAGGAATGGAGAAAATTACTTTATTTAGGCTGGGAATTTAATTGCATAGAAATGGGTTCTCTAGAGGCACATACGACCAGCAGACTGCTCGTACCTGTCAAGGCTTCACCTCCTAATTTTATTAAAACGAGCTTGTAAAAATAGCTCCTGTAGAAAGTCCCTAGAAACACTGACAAGTAATTACAGGTAGTTCACTAGAACGACGTGGAATTACGTTATCCCAGTAGAACATATCATTTACACACTCGGCACATTAAGGCCGGAAGGTTAATGTCAGATAGTGGAGATGGTCATTGCCGCTCTTACTAGTTAATTGTCTAGACTAAATAATTATCATTAATTAACCTAATTAGAAAGTGGATGACAATGACAGTTTTACAAAATCATGGCTCTGCCATTTTTCCAACTCGTGTCCCTTGAAGTGCATTACTTTGTCAGAACCAAGTATCTCTAGTACCACTTGTACTTTTAAACATATAAATTGCAACAGGAAGGCTGAAAAATAGATCTCAGAGCTCAGATGTATTTTTCAAACTCTCTTTCTGTGTATTAACTACTAAGGGGAAATAAAAGCAGAGGCAACTATTGTGAAAAGCGGAAGAGCTTATGAAATGTTTAAGTACGTGACATGTGACCGTGGGATTTTATTTAGTGTGTGTACCATTGACCTCATTTCTGCTGTCGTGTTCACTTTTTTTAGTACAATATTTACGTAGTGGGCTTAGGATTTCGTTCGCATGGACAAAGTTCTCAAATTTTCTGGCGTCTCTTGCCGGGCTACTAGAGAGCATGCAGAAAAAAGGTGTACCCGATAAAACCGAACGTGTAATTTTCGCGTGAGGGAAGATAAATGGGACTATTGAGACTATTCATCATAAGCCGCAAGGTTCAGTCGATAATTCTATTGGAATTTGGACCCACAATCAACAATACCTGTAGGCGTGCAGAATTAATTTCATTACTTGCTTTCAGATTGTGTTTTTAATCCAGAAATATTCTAATCACAGCTTTCATGTTTCATGTTTCCATTAATTAAACAATACCATAAAAATGCGATAGCGATAGAGTGCAGAATTTAAAAAAAAATCTTGATTCAAAATCTTTTTGTAATCTCTGGGTTAATTTTAAAATGATTTAGCCCCTCCATCCAAAACTTATAAATATCCCATTAGAATACATAAACAGTCATCAACTTTGGAAAGGGGGATTCGCGGTGAGGTAAAACAATCGGATTTCGTAAGTTTGTAACGAAATAGATAATTGGGTAATCCGGTAACATCACAGAGTGGTAATGTGTCGTAAACTTGCTGGCATTGATTCAAACATTGTGGTGAACTTTGTGGCATTACTCAACTAAACATGATTCGATACGAGGACGGAACTGATGAAGTACAAGGCTAGAGTTGAGCTCGGTTTTCCATGTCGGTTTCGGAGTTTGGAGCTACTCTCTGGATTCACATTTATAGAATCAGCCAGAAATTAATGAATTACTTGAATTAAGCTGGAGAGCTTGACTGAAGCCTGTCATCCACTACTTACATTGATATTCAATCTGAACATACGAAATCGTCACGGCTACTTGCCACTACAGCCGTAGGACAACCATAGGACTGACTATATGTCCAAGAGTCCAATGGGTTGATACATAATACGGAACTCGAGAGGAGAAATGATCACAATCACAGTTCAACCTCAACCTCAACGTATGGAACTGATTACTGAAGCTGTCCGCAGTATCTGGAATCCAACATTTGTGGTCAATTTGGGGAACTAGATCAATTCTATCTATTCAATGTCAGGTTGAATTTTAAACTATTACTAAACCCTTTGGAATTGATATTCTTGGTGAACCAGTGAGAATTCAAATTTACAAGGGCGTAGATAAAGGTCAGGGTAAAATAAGCATAATATTTTGAAGGATTTCCACAATGGTCACATTGTATCATACCAATCCTCATAATCCTCATCCAAGTAGATTTCAAGTAAAATGCACCAAAGATGAAGTAAAAAATGTTTTGGACTTTGAAGTTCTCACACTTGATACTATGAAGTGAATTGATAAAAGTGTCAAAAAAAAATCTCTTACCCGACCAGCCTGGTCTTGGAAATTAGCCACCGGGTGTACGTCTTCAGGGGAGAGAGTGAAGAGTCGTCGACAAATCTCTCGTACCTTCCTGTCATTGTTCGTCTTGCAGGCATCGATGAGTACAAATGCAGGGACGAAATCTCTCTTAGTTTCCATCTGCCTTTCCCTCTGCTCCTTTCGTAGTTCCATTTGACTGGGATTTGAAATAGAACTACTGAGGGAAGAGCTTTGATTCTGATTTGGAAGTTGATGAGCTCCGTAGTAAGAGCTGGTGGGCTTTTGTGCGTGGAATTGCTGCTTTGACTGCGAAAGCTCTCGGGGCTTGGTGTAATGTCGGGACTCAGTTATCTCATGCATGGATGAAGAGTGGGGGTAATTATAGTACCCGTTGCCACCCGAGCTTGTGGACGTGGTCGTGGCTCCCTTGGAGTTGGTCATGTTATTGTTGTCGTTTCGCTGATTGTAATTACTGTAGTGAGAGTGGGAGTGGTGTGGATTCATTACGGAGGAAGCCATTTGCTCACTAAGTCCGGTATCCTCTGGAGAAATCGTCAACAACTGTTGAGCACCAAAAAGTTTGCATAGGTTAGTTGGACTATGTGGTTAAATTTCTAAGCTAGGATGAAATAAATAGTCTCATTATGATGTTATTATAAAAATAAATGCTCTTCAGCTCTCGGTCTCCGTCCAACACAGATAGGCTATGGTAATCAATATGAGTCAAACACAAAAGCTTTCAAAACCCTGTCCAAGTATATAAAGCAACTGTCAGTCATCTACTCAGCCTGAAGCATCAAAGGAATTTTGCCAACATTACCACAACGTCTGTCATCTGCGGCCCATCGTTTATTTTTGATTGCTTTGACACAACCGATTGCTATTTGCAACCTTAGACCTCAGGCCCCCATGCTGGGTCCGACCTGAAGTTCCATACGGCTAAAATAATGTAATGAAATTCCCTTTCTCCAGTTTTTATATTCTAATCATTGTGTTTTTGTTTTCTAGGTCGAGAAATGGCCTTGGAAAATATTTCCTCTAAACCTACTTTTGTTCCTGCAAGGATACGGCACATAAAAAATAATCCGTCTGTTTCTCTTTGATCTGAATTGATGTGAAAGGCGTGAAATTAAAATCAAACGCCAAATCGTAAGACGCAGTGGGAGAATTTTAAAAGAAAAGTTCACCATCTTGAAGTGTGTTTGTAAAATCTGAATTTTTTAAACTCCCAAACTGAGCCTACGTCATCCCCTCTGAAACGAATCTGTCAAGAGGGACTGGCAAGTGTTGTAAATCTGGCCATGCACACGTTAATCTCTCTTTCAATTTCGTCATTATGAGTTGACCTCAAAGAAAGCGGGTTTAAAAATATCTGCACAACTTATGAAAGCCGTTGGGCGGAAATGAGGTTTTTCCACTCTAAAATCCTTTTGTGATGTCATTTATTAGTACAGGAGGAGGGAATCGGTAGGGAAAAATATGTTTGGGTACAATAAATATTGGTGAGATGTTTGGAATGTTCCTGTAGATTATTGGGGTTTCGTGATTCCTACAAAGTTTGATATATTAGTAGAGAAATCGTTAGGTTAGGTTATTGTATAGTTTTTAAGGTATGAAAGTATTTATGAGTTATTTAAAGGAGCGGGTATTTATTTTTCCAGCTGAAATTGTGGAAGCGAGGAGAGAATTTGATTACATTGGCAACAGGATTTCTATATTCACGAGCCCACACGTAATAAGTAAAGCTAGAAATATTGGATTTACAATCAAGTAGTCTAGTAGAATAGCTCAATCAACTTTTACCAAATTAGAGGCAGAGGCAAACTGAGTGGGACAAGAGAAGCCTGAATTTGTAAAATCCGAGAGCGATGACGAAGGTCAGTCGGATAAATAATGAGCTATAATTGACTTGTAATGAGTCTAACAATTAAAAATATAAATATTTCCTGGCATTTCATAATATGCTGGAGATTTTTACTCCATGTAGAAAACTGGATTGCTATCATGTTCCTAATTTGGGTTGAAAGGTCTTAATGAGCTTTTGAATTAGATTCCTGAGAATTTAAAAATTTGCCGGTTACTTAAACCAAGCAAAACTTCTCAAAGACTCAATTATTTTAATCTAAGAAATCGAAATTTTAAAATTCCATCTCAACTACTAACTATCAGGAAATTAAGGGACTAAGACTAAAAATAATGTTTTAGAACAAAAGACTATCATCATTCAAACAACAGGCCAATTTATGGGCTGGATGAGAAAGGGATCATGGTCAATATTTGAAACCAAATCAAAGTACAATCCAAAACAATATTTGTATTTAAAAAAATGTATCTATATATGTCAAAGTAATCATTTGAGACAAAAAGTGGACGAAAACTATATGATTATAGAGGTAGGTTCTTTTATGTCCTATCCATAAATTAGTTTAGCAGTATAGCCAGCCCCATTATTCCCTACAATCACAGGCAATTTAACTTACACGTACTTTACCCTTTACTTTACCTTCAAACTCAAATCGATATCCAAAGAAACATGAAAATGATTTCCATGCTTTTCATTCAAAATTCCAACCTCGGCGGCTCGGTCGAAAATCGCTTTAAAATTCAACTCAATCACAACTTACAACCTGATGATTCGACCCACCCATGGCACACTTGACAGACTATAGACAGTTTATGCAGACTGATAACCATTATATACAATTATTTATTAGTGCACCGGTATTAACGGGTCTAATGAACTATCTCAATGTATTTAATCTCCAAAGCAGATGCTAAAGATGATAACATAAACTTGCTGCAGAATATGTAATTTAATGCAAAACCATAAAACTAGGTTAATCCAAATCCAAAGAAATAAAAGTTCCATGTACCTTTTTCCCTGGGGGTATGACCAAAGGCTTATTGGAAATTCCTTTCTCCTGACGCAAAGGCTCTTTAGTTGGAGGAATCCCCTTATGATAAGCTGGACAAGTGGTCGTTGACACAATGTCGCTTCGCTTAAGATTTATCTTTTTCAGAGACTTGTCCCCACCAATTTCCCCTCCTGTCTTCGTCTCTCCGGGAGAGGTTGGGTGCACTTCATTTCCCGTCTGACATTGAGATGATAGCTCACCGGTGGAATCAAGCTTGTCGGGGGATGAAGAGCTACTCAAAGGCTTATGAGTGTGAGGGCGAGAGGCTCTGGATCTGGATGCCTTGTTGCTTCGAGACTGATGAGAATTCGCACAAGTCTCCTTTTGATTCTGCTCTGGAGGCAAACTGGGTGAGGGAGGGTAGCAGCTCGTAACATCCGAAACGGAGGAACAGAGGAGAACACCTTTACGGTACGTGAGTTTCGTGTGGTTTGACGGGAGTTCATCTGCTGAGTCGGGAGTTTTACCTAGAAATTCAGACCAGAAGAAACCCTCATCATCATGTGTCATGTTCGGCCTTACAGGCTATGCATACGGGTATTACAAATCCCGTAGTTCCCCAATTTATTACGTCGCTGGCTATCACATATAGCCACACGGACCTGGGTAGAGAAAATTATTTACAATTGTACCTGTAAACTGTACTAGAGGCAAGGTTGATGGAAGACCAGGGGACGTGGAATTCGGTTTTATTCGGTTCTCCATATTGGGTGGTAAGAGTTTAGGAATGGCAAATAACGCAGAGCATCAATCTTTTGTACGCCAAGAAGGGAACAAGGACGGGGCAGAAAGTAAATTCCTTATTGTGTGTATAAGTTGTCATTGTTCGCTACATAGGTGACAATTGTATTCGCACAAATGCTACACAATCTTAGCCAGTTATTAAAGTAAATAGTAATAAGTGTAGAGCCATAATCTCAAGGTTTGGCTACTACGTAGCATTTATGTACTTAAACGATAACCTTCCTCTCAGAGATTTAGTCAAGCTCGTGAAGAAAACAAAAAGGTTTTTTAGAACCAGAGGTAAAGTGGCAAAGTGCCGGGTGACAGACGACTCATTACACATGGAGTCTGAGATGTTATCACTTCTTAATGAATTAACTTTTCTTTCTCATCCCTGACAACCTGGATACACTTCGATACAGCAAAATAGCATTAGAATCTCTTTGGTTGTAACAATAATACAAATCCTTGCAAGGTGTCAACTGTCAACCTGGCTATCAGTAAGATATTGCAAGAGTTACCGATTTTTAATTATAATATGTCACACAATGAACAACATGGTTTTCAAACAACAACAAAATACGTTCAGCCAAGTTTGTCTCAAGTAACTGTTTGTTAATTAATGGATGTATTTATATTATTGGCCGACTATGCTCGTCTTAATCTTTTGAATTTCCTAGCAACTCAAGCAACTTCTACCATCGGCCGGCTCAGATTAAGTACTGACACAGATTCTTAAACAATCACAGATGACATGTAAATAGCTTTGATAGTGACTTTGAATGCCCTAATTCCTGACGCATTAGGCAAATTAATTTCAGTTACATGCCGAGTTGCTCTACTTAGCTAGAGATAAGAATTCCATGTCTCCCTCTTATATAAACAGCCATCTAATAAAGTACACACCTGGAGAAAGCTTAATGGATAAAGTTCTCCAGAAAGTAGGTAGTTGTACGCAAGTTTCAGCTTAAAATACATACCTTTCACCATGACCAACACGAAGTTCTCCTTCTTCTGGATTTCCCCAGATTTACAAATTAAATCCACAGGAAGGACAAGGATCCACAAGTTTTGTGAAATTAGCCAGAAAATATATCAAATCAGGCTACCAACTTTCTCTACAAGATTTTCTTTTACACAAGGAACTATAGCACTTGGTATTAAAAACTTTGAAGTCTAAAACCCATCCGTATACACAGGTACTTGATAAGCGTCGCTTAGAGTTTGTACTGATGTGCTTTGTGTATAAGTTGATTTGGAGCCGAGTAGGAAAAGGTAACGATTAAATTATTCCATTTAAAGGCAATGTAAAGGCTTAATTCTCTGAATCATTTATCAACTCAGTTATCGATTCATTTTAAATTTTACTAATCCACCTCTGGAATATCTGAGTCTGTCAACTAGTGACAAATGGAGGTCGTAATTTCCTTTTTAGTCAAGTATTGATGTACTGAATAATATATTTTATTGGTATTTTAAATAACTGGATGCACTGAACCTCTTTTAAAACTAGGTTGATTAAAAATTTACAGTACAAGTTTTATGATTCAACAATTGGATTTTAATCGTTTAATACGTCAAAGGAGTAGAATGAGCCGTGTTGTTTTCTAAACAAGACTACTAATAAAATGCTAGCTTTTTTCTTAGTTTCGTATGATTCGGAGCACGTCAATCCCTTTGGAGAGTTGTATTAAACTTTCACTGAATTATTAATGTTCCATTTATTGAGCACTTATTGATCTTGTGAAGGCAGAAGAAATTTCGCTATTGAAGTGGAGCGAAATAAAAATCATAAAAATGTTCATATCGCAACCTCGATCTTGCACTTTTCTATTTAAAAAAAACTGGAAATAGAAAAAAACAGATGCAATCTGTAGCTCAAGGATTTCAAAACTGAGATTAGAAAATAGAGTTGAAGATATTAAACTGCATTACACTCGTTTGTCACTCTCCAAGCTTTGAGGACAGCAACACAATTTGGCCGACCTGGGATTCACAAACTGCAAGCCGTTTTTTAAGCTCTCTAAACTATCTATAATTAAAGCGTGTTTTGCCCATAGTCTGTTATAAATATACAAAGCTCATTACTCCATATCATCATAGTTATAATATATATGTTTTTCAGGCTGCAAGATTGGTAATAGGTAGGTCGCGGGCAATTCCACACAAGAACTTTGCTTCATTCAAACCTTTGCCAGACTGTTGGAAAAGTTTCAAGTGACATGACCAGCCAGCAGAGACGTACGATGATATCTAACTAACTTCAAGTATGAAGAACATTCAATTTCCCTTTCTATTTATAGCAATCATCATCTTCTAATAAGCCCTTCAAAGACTCTTGAGTATTTATAAACTATTGGCTATATCTATCACCACCACCACCACCTACAACGGCTACAACCTACCAAACTGTTCTGATCATTCAGTATACATGTCTTTTGTAATGATATTGAGCAGAACGTGGTAAAGAGATAGCACTAAATTATACCGTTTTTAGTCTCTTGTGAAACCGACTGTTATTCACGATAGATTTGCAGGAGAATGAAAGCAATCAGGATGCCAAAATAGTCTGGGTTTATGTACAGAGAGATAAGGGTAGAGAGTAATACGTGAATCGGTGGATTGGATTGGATTTGATTTGTGTTTCAATCTTGTATCCTCTTTGACAACACTTTGGCAAGATATAAACAAGATCGGTGATGATTTTGAGGGCTTGCGTCTACGTACAATGAACGGAGATTGGAAAGAAAACAAGGTAAATTGGATGACATAGTATGTATCTTTAATTATGAAGGAGTTATATTATATGAGCTGAATTTACGTAAGCGCATAGGGTTTTGACCTAAATAATCCAATTCACAACCCACACCCAACTCAATTAACTCAAAATCCCAGCTCCCACGACGAACAAGTGCAAGTGCCGCTCTGAATGCTTTCACCAAAGCAAATAATTCACATTCTCTGTCCTAACAAAATGAATCAACTGAGCAAATACTAATGGAAGCAGTCTATTTTCCTTTATATACTTCAATTTAATTAAATTTGTAAAAATTCTGAATTGTTTTCAAAAATTTGTAAAATTAATCCGAGTAAAAACTAATACTTCCAGGGGCTTTTGTTTTTGACGAGTGCACCAAAATCGCCTGTATATAAACATTTTATATTTTTGGGCTTGACAAATAATGCCGTGTAAAATTTTAAATGGTTTCTTAGCCGTATTAAATGTTATTAACAATTTATAAAGCTGTATATATACATTTTGTGGTGCATAAGATGCTAGTGAGGTATTGATCTATGTATTCAGTCCAGGATTATAGATTCATTTGGATTTTGTGTGTCCGACGTGACTAGGTTGTTGAGTAAAGAAATTTAAAAAAAAATTCTGGTCAGAGCTATTTTGGACCGAAATATGCATTTTTGCCAAAGAATAGTACGTTTTTGCCAAAAAGTACAAACCAACAAAAAACTAATAATACTTTGCGAATATTAATTTATTTTCCATTCAATCTTCATTCAATCAATCATCATTACAATGCAATTCAACCTAGCTGCAGCTTATATCTTTAGAAACATTTTTACTTCAGCGAAGTGATTACTCGACAGTTAAATTCTACTTAATTCTCAGTTAACATATTGGCAACTGTAGTAATTGAAATGGGCTCGAAATCTCGGATGAATACATAGGTTTTCATGTTCAAACAGTTCTTTGCCAATGCTAGTTAATAGTTAGTCCACAAGTCAGTCATGTAAATTAAGCAGGAGTAGGCAAAATACTTGGTCAAAATACAAACTACAAAATACAATTTTATTTTGTATTTTCGTGTCTGTCTCAAAAAAGTATTTTGTATTTTGACATTTTCAAAAAAGTATTTTGTATTTCGAACCATTTTCAAAGTAAAACTCACAAGTGCAACTTCATATAGCCCGAGCCAGGTTGATAAAAAATTTCAAGCTTCTAAGCCAATTTATAAA